>CM042175.1:54670346-54737846 GCA_023376005.1 Doryteuthis pealeii | reverse complement strand
CTTTGTTTATTTCACTTTGAGGAAGCTATATGTTTTGGTTGGCCATTTTCATTTCACCGTAATCAATACAACTGCATGTTTTAACACGAAAATATCATAAAATGTGTTCTTAATAAAAATTAAGTTCATTTCAAATAATGCGCAAGAACAATTTTAACACGAAAATATAATATAATATGTTATATTATATTTTCGTGTTAAAACCTGCAGTTGTATTGATTCGAACAAATTCGTATTTTCAGTGTAAATTCAGTGAAATGAAATTGGACGACCAAAACACACGGCTTCCTCAAAGTGAAACAAACTAGGAGAGGTTACTCTTATTTGTGTAGCTAATGTTCAGATTACCCACTTCCTTTATAAAATCTATAATATTAATACTCGTGTTTCTTATTTATCCGACAGTTATCATCATACAACACCCTCTGGTAAAAAATGAGGGTGAGTCAAAAGGTAATGCCATTTTGTTTAGGACAGGTATAATTACCAACACAGGAACATAAAAATGAAGCTGATCCTCTGTGGATCACATCCTTACTTCTCCACATAGATGAGTCAAAAGGTAATTCCTTTTTGTTTAGGACAGGTATAATTACCAACACAGGAGCATGTATCTTACATCAAAATCAAGCTGGTCCTCTGTGGATCACATCCCTACTACTTCATATTGGTGAGTCAAAACGTAATGCCATTTTGTTTAGGGCAGGTATAATTACCAACACAGGAACATGTATCATACATCAAAATCAAGCTGGTCCTCTGTGGATCACATCCCTACTACTTCATATAGGTGAGTCAAAATGTAATGCCATTTTGTTTAGGATAGGTATAATTACCAACACAGGAACATGTATCATACATCAAAATGAAGCTGGTCCTCTGCGGATCACATCCCTACTTCTCCACATAGTCACCGTTTCTCTCAATAGCAATGTTCCACCTTCGAACGAGAGCACATATCCCTGCCCGGTAACATTCTGTTGACTAATCTTTGAGCCACTTCTTCACTACAGATTTCACTTCCGTGTCACAGGAATAATGTTTGCCTCTCAAACCCTCTTTCATGGGTCAGAAGAGATGATAATCTGAAGGCGATAAATCTGGTGAGTAATCTGTAGTGAAGAAGTGGCTCAAAGAACAGTCAACAGAATGTTACCGAGCAGGGACAGAACTTGGGAAATAATAAGCTATAGCAAATACATCAGCCAATTTCCACCTGATATAGTTACATCAACCCGGCAGCTCGAAAGGACCATGAACAAGATTTGCAGAAAGAAAATGGCTGCACAGTTCAACAAAATGTCTTAGGGAAGAAAAGCTGCCTAACTATATAACATGCTATTATAGATAAAATTATATAAATAAATATGATAGAGAAAGATACAGAAATGCAGAGAGAGAGAGGAGGACAGAAATGGAGAGAGAGAGAGAGAGAGGACAAAAATGGAGAGAGAGAGAGAGGACAAAAATGGAGAGAGAGGGGGGCAGAAATGCAAAGAGAGAGAGAAAGATAGAAAGAAAGGGGACAGAAATGGATAGAGAGAAAGAGAGGACAGAAATGCAGAGAGAGAGAGAGAGAGAGAGAGAGAGAGAGAGACAGTTGAGGAAGAGAGAGAGAGAGGGGACAGAAATGCAAAGAGAGAAGAGAGAGAGAGAGAGAGAGAGAGGACAGAGATGACAGAAATGGAGAGAGAGAGAGAGAGAGAGAGAGAGGGGGGACAGAAATGCAAAGAGAGAGAGAGAAAGAGAGAGAGGAGAGAGACAGTTGAGGAAGAGAGAGAGAGGGGACAGAAATGCAAAGAGAGAGAGAGAAAGAGAGAGAAGAGAGAGCGGGGGAGACAGAAGAGGAAGAGAGAATGAATTTAACAAACCTTCTTCGCCTTTATCTGTATCAGATTCTTTTTCATAAAGGCAATCTGAAAAAAAAAAAAAAAAAGAAAAAAAAAAAAAAAGATTAAAAAAAAAAAAAAACTACATTTAACTGATACAATCTCAATCATGCAACACTTAAAATCACATTCATGCCCCCCCCATTACCGAAAAATTCTAACTGAAAACACACACATACTGCACAAAAACCCCCCAAAAAACTTCAAATACTTAAGCCCTATACATACCCCCCCCCAAAAAAAAACCCACCTTAAACAAGATCAACTTTGAATCCAGCCAACATATTCTCAAATGCCTATAATTTCCTGCCAATTCTACTACCCCTATTCTCCATAACATTTCTTATAAACTTGTGAGTCCCTCCTCCTACTTATTCCTACTGCTACTGCTTGTTTAAAAAGAACCATGGAAACATCTCACCACTTCACACCTGATGATGGCACTAAGTAGTGCAGAAAGTACGAGTGTAAGAACCTTTGGTGGATTCATTTACCAATTCCACCCTGATATAAAAAAGATAGCCAGACAATTGGAAAGGATAGAAAAGAAGTTCGTCAGAGATTTGATTTATATTCATGAAGATAATTAAAAAATAAAATTTAAATGAAAACAGCATGGAGTTTTTTTTTTTCATTTAATATTTTAGATAGTAGACATTAACATTTCTTTTCAGAGTAGCTGGATCAATGCAATGGTCTATTTTTTTTTTACATAAGGATTTAAATGGGGTATCCCATGAGGATTCAACTCACGATTCAGTAATAATGGATCAGCAGGACTAACTTTAAAAAATCCCCCTCTACCCAGGCGACGCTGGGTAGTCGCTGCTAGTGCATATATAAAGGGCTGTTGTGTGTATGTGCATGTCTGGAGGAAACTTTGAAAATAAAACAATTAACGACAAAGTAAATATATATATATATACATTCACAATCACCAGGGCTTGGTTTTTGAGCAAAAATAATGAAGATTTGATTTATATTTGGGAAGATATTTAAAAATTAAAATTTCTATAGTAACAGAAGGTAATTGAAATATGATGTTGATTGATTGAATTAATCGCCTCACTTATATTGTATTTTTTTTTAATTGTAAATTATTGAATTAAAATTTCTTACTATATTGTTATATATTTACTTGGGGATTTTTATGGGGCATCCAGTGAAGATCTAACTTGTTATTTTCATTGTTATCTGTACAACTTTTCCTCAAGTTTGAAAAGAAATACCTGAAAAAGGTCGGAGGGCACATCGGCTGAAACGTTGTACAGATAACAATGAAGATGAGGATAATAGTCCGATTAATGATTTTATGGGGCATCCAGTGAGGATCTAACTTGTGATAAGTAATAATGGATCTGCAAGACAAGCTTTTAAAAAATCCACCCTCTACCCAGGCGACGCTGGGTAGCCACTTCTAGTTTTTTGATAAATCCTTAAAGGAATGGGGCTCTGGACTTGGAAAATTCTGGATGTCAAGAGTTAGCAGACAATTCCTGCTACAAATTTCTTATGAGTGTCGTCACCTCAGCTAAATAATGGACCATTCCGTTTTTTTTTTTTTTTTTAAATAATTTGAGATGAGTCTTGATGATTAGTATTATCTGCATTATTCAAACTATTGTCCTCATCTTTATTGTTATCTGTCCAACTTTTCCCCCCGAGTCCGACAAGAAATACCTGAAAAAGGCCGGAGGGCACATCGGCTGAAATGTTGTACAGATAACAACGAAGATGAGAACAATAGTCCGAATAATGCAGATAATACCATTCCGTTTTTTATTATAAAGAAAGAAAGGGAAGAAAAAGGACATGCTACAATTCATACTTTAACAGACATTCCCTGCTACAAATTTCTTATGAGTGTTGTCACCTCAGCTAAATAATGGACCATTCTGTTTTTATTATAAAGAAAGAAAGGGAAGTAAAAGGACATGCTAGAAATGTACTCACCAGTTTCTTGAGATAAAAGTACGATGTCTTTACAAAGATATTCTTGTAAAGATTTAGAATTTTGATGGCTGAAATACCAATCTTCAATATCCGCTTCAAAGTCTTCCACCAGACGAATACACTGGAAAATAAAGAAAGAACATTACCGTAAAAGAGAGCACGGGGCGAGTGGCGGAGGTGGGGGACAATGGATTTGAGAATTCCCTGCCTCCAAGGAATATGCACGCTCGTGTGTGTCTGGCCTGCGCATGTGACTTGAGATTGAATTCGCAACCTCCTGATCATGAGTGGTGTAATTGCTGTCACCCCTGTTAGCTGAAATGGTTCGGCCACTGAGAGAAATAAATGCCGAGGCGAATTCTCTCAAAGTGATATAATGGAATGACCCATCTTCCCCGTACCTCTAATGATTGAAAATGTACCCTCCCCCCCTTTTTAAGCAGAAAAAATATCGATGTATAATTTTTTCTTTTATAAGATAATAGCCAATTAAATAATTATCGAAATGAGTAAAAAAGAAATCTCCAAAAAATTAATTATCTATTATTTTTTTTACTTTCAATTTTCGGTACTTATTTTCTCATAGAAAAGCTACTGTAAAAATAATTTTTTTGTTTCTATTCATAACTTTGGTCTTTTATCTCTTTATCTATACTGTAATTAGTTCTAGCCACTATTTAAGAACACATATATTACTCTGTGCAGAATTCACTTGAAGTACTTAGACGACGGACTCTCCTCCTAATACTCACATGACCTTACTATATAACACAAGTGAACGTATTTTTCAGTGGGCAAAGGAGAGAACGGCGTGTTGTGTTTCAATCTTAAAGTAAAGTGAACTTTTGACAAATTGTGTAAGAACTACAGGGAGTGTTGCCAGCAGAATACTTTTTTGCAGTTGAAGAAAGCGATTATTGCGGTCGTCATTTGAAACTGACAACTAAGGTCAATTTTTGAGTGCCTAGTCTATCCTGTCCTGGAGGGATAACGAGTTCAAATACTGGACAAGGTTGTTTGCATTTTGCATCTTATTATTATGGAGATGGTGTCTGTTTGTAACCGAAATTACATCACTGCTTACGTCACAGTACCTTCAGGAATTGCGTAAGTTTATCTATGATTTTTTAATCTATAGTCAAAATCATTAATACATAGAATAAATCTTATTTATTAACAATGTCTCAACAGTCTAATCCCCCGAGTGACGGTCTTTGGTGCACTGATTGCACACAAACTGTGATTCTTGTTGGGGCCGCTGTTTTTCCTTCCTTCTGGGTCTCTTTGCTGTGGAGGCTACTCTCCTCTCTGTCTCACTCCTCTTCGTGCCTTAACACTGAGAGAAATAAATGCTGAGGCGAGTTCTCTCGGGGAGAATGTCTTTTTCAGTGGAGAGAACGGTGTGTCGTGTTTCGATCTTAAAATGAAGTGAACTTTTGACGAATTGTGTAAGAATTACTGGGAGTGTTGACAACAGAATACTTTTTTTCAGTCAAAGAAACCGATTATTGCGTTTGGTTTGTTTTTGTTTTATGGCATATCAACCTCGGTGGGTCATTTAATGCTGACAAAGTTGTGAAATAAATTCATTTTTAATGCATAATACAAATAATGGGTGCAAGAAAAATAAAACATTTATTGCAAAAACACGGACATAGAATGAGGGTTCAGTTTATTTTATGGTAGGAATTTACAAGGAACAAGTTAAGGATTACCTATGTTTATACGTTAAAAAAGGGGACGTGCATGTTCTTAGTTCTCATGCACATACTGTACTCTTATGAATAGTCTTTACTAATTCATATTTATTGCAGTGAATTGCCAGAAAGTTGTAGAAAAAAAACAAGAAATATTTTATCCTAACTCAGATTTTGGTTAAAAATGGGCGTGTGGGTAATTCCATGGTAAATCATCCAGAAAAAAAGTAAAATTGTCACCCACCCCCTTTAATTTTTCTGAATTTTTTTTTCCAGGTGTGGACTATGTTAACGTTAGACAATCCCCAAAATTTCAGCTTTCAATTCAAAAAATTAGTGGAGTTATGCTGATTTTTAGCTCTCCAAATTTGTGGGGGGGGAGGGGGTGGGGGTCGTGAAAAATGCCAACTTTTTGTAACCTATTTTTGTCTGTAAAATGATTTCTAGAGCTTCCCTACTACTAAAAATTGGTTTATAAAGCAAGATCGATATCCCGATGTGGCACTGCATCTATGACAACAAATTTTTGGCTATATGTTATGTCCGAAAATGTAGGAGGGTAATTCCATGTCAAATCATCCAGAAAATAAATAAAATAGTCATCCACATCCTTCAATTTTTTCGGAAATTTTTTCCAGGTGTTTTTTTGTTTAAAAAAAAAAAAAAAAAAAAAAAAAAAATGCTCCTTTCAAATTAGCTGCAGGAGCCAGCCCAGTATGCTCTTTTGATCTGAACATATGTGCAAAGATGCTTTTATGGAGATGTGTGGCATAATGGTTAGAGTCATAGGAAATGACACAAGTTCAAATCCTAGACGAAACTGTTTGCATTTCACATAGCGCTAATACCCTTGGGAAAGGTATGAATCCAACTATACTCCCTCCAGCTTTGGGTAAATAATAGAGTAGACTGGGATCTTCAACCTTGGTTAGGCAACCAGTCTAGGAGAAGGAAAACTCTGAATTCAAACCTGTTGAACTCTGCTTAAGAAATTGACCCTGTGTCGCATCCTGCTCGTGTGGAGGGGGTTGGTAAATATATATATCTATTAGCAATACCATATTGTAGAAGACCTTATTCATCAATTCTAATGGTTGTGAGACTACTTACCTTTCTATGCAAGTCGGAAACTTCCACAGAGGGTGTATCCCAGAGATCTTCAGGAATACCAAGATCGACTTTAACTCCTTTCATTCTGAAAATAAAAATAAAATAAATAAAAATTAAGAATTATTGGCCTGCTTTTGACCTTTCTATGTCATACACCCTCTCTTTCTCTATAACAATAATGGATCTGCGAGACTACCTCTTTGACTCCCCACCCACCCTTTACCCAAGCGATGCTGGGTAGCCACTTCTACTTTATTATATTATTAAAACAAAAATAATAAAACGCTCCTATTAAATATGGTTGGTTGGGTTTTACGGCATGTCAACAACCCCTTGGGTCATTTTATGCCAAATACTTCTATTGGTAAAAAAATGTTTAATGCTGACAAAGTTTTGAAATAATTTCATTTTTAATGGATAATACAATTTTGTTTATAAACTCATGTTTTCTATTTAACCTATAGTTGGGACCCTAACAGGTACTACCACTCCAAGTCAGAGTGGACCAGGGAGCAATGGTGATGAAGGGGTGCTCCACATTCCCCAAACATTCAAAACTGAAACCTCACCATCAGATAGAATTTAATGTCATTCCCAGGACATGTAGACCCACAGCCACTGCCTTCTAGCACCCATATGATAAAAAGATTGCCATAAGGGCAATAGGGTTGGGGCAATCATATAGGTGCTAGGGCTTGACGTGACCAGCCGATTGATCGGAGGGGGGCCTAGCCCAAGATAGCCCAAGATAGAGCCAAAGTGAAGTATTGCATGTCATGAACTGCTCATCCACCTGGGTTCTATCCTTAAGCATCACGGGTCGCCACCCACGGCAAACAGGTGGCCCCATTGGGGGAGTCTTACCCCTCTGCAGAGGTGTAGTCGGTGCATTCTAATGCCCCAGTCGACAGGGCGGCCTATTAAATATGAATATTTATATTATATATATATATATATATATATATATATATATATATATATATATATAGTTTGTAACGGTACAAAACAAAATGGGGAGGAAATGAAAATATGAAGATAACGTTCTTTAATCTTTAAAAGTTTTTTTTCATTGATTGTAACTTATGTTTATAGTATCTATCGATCTATCTTAAACCAATCTTATTAATATGGAGAGGAAAAGAAAATATAACACTGGGCATTATTTTTTAAATTTTTTTATATGCATTGTAATTGCCTTCTTAATATAAATAAATAATAATATACTTAACAATGCTTCAAGCAAATTATTGAATATTTTTAAATATTACCCCTCTGCAAAGGTGCAGTTGGTGTATTCAACAGTCTCAACCGACAGAAGGAATCTTACCTCAATCCACGAAGTGTCTGCATTGTTTCACTTCTACCTTTGGCGTACCGCAAACTTCCAGGTTTTTCATTATGAATGCTGTATTTGAGCAATCGTTCACACACATGGGGTTCATGTAGAGCTTCAGTCAACCGCAATTCTCTGGACAAGCAAAAAAAAAAGACACAAAACAAATAAGTAAAAACTAATAAAGAGCTTGCAGTTTGTAAAGCTAGAGTAATTATAATAGACACCTAAATGCAGAAGTGATTAATGTATAGAACGGCCAGGTGTAAATGGAAACGGTACAGAACAAAGCTGGGTTAATAAAAATACTCCAGAAAGCTAATTACCATTTTATTTTCAATCACCAAATTCCCCATAGACCATAATAACACTATGTGACAGTTCTTCCAGGCCGTTGTCGTGTCAGTACTGCTGTACGGATGCACCACCTGGATCCTAACGAAGCGACTAGAGAATAAACTAGATGGGAACTGCACAAGAATGCTGCGGGTGATCCTGAACAAGACGTGGAAACAACACCCCACGAGAAAACAGCTATACGGCCACCTGCCACATATCACCCAAACCATCCGAGTAAGACGGACAAGACACACAGGACACTGCAGTATAGGCTGACCAGCAAAAGACGTACATTGATCAGCTCTGTGCAGATACAGGATGCTGCATAGAGGACCTCCCGAGAATGATGAGCGATAGGGACGGATGGAGAGAGATTGTCATGGATATCCGTGCCAACAGCGCGACATGATGATGATGATGATGTGACTTGAGCTTTTTATGGCACTGTGACAGGGCTCGACATTAACGCCGGCGATAAAAATTACATCCGGGATGATCAATAAGTCATCCGGGACAGTTCGTCGGGGACGGTAAAAATGTTTCCTAAAAGTTAGTACTACATTCCAATATTGGCCGTCCAGTGATTGCCCAAATGCTAACCTAAAAAACGGTCTAGTTCTAGACTTAAAATTACTAATGGCAACAACACTGAAGAAATAGACACAGTCACACAATATATATTTTTATGATTGGAAAATGTCCGTATAAAGATGGAAATAGAATAAATTTTAGTCTATAAAATTTTTATTTTATTATTATTGATTATAAATAAATGTTTCTGTCAAGAAACTTTTTTTTTTTCTAGTTAGTAACCTTTTTTTCAACTGTGGTCTATTTATTTACGTTTTTATTGGACAGGTTTGCAACTTAACTTGAAGTTTTCTTCTTTTACCAGAATGCATTTTAGGATGCGTCAAAATTAGTTATAATAATTTGTATCAAATGCTAGCAGATTTAAATAAAATAATTTATATTTGGAGAGAAAATCCATTTCCTAGTCACTAGGAAATGGATTTTTTGTCCAAATATCCAGAATTATCACTGCTTCAGCTTTTCTTAATGTTTTATTACATGTTATTATGCTAATGATGAGTGACAAGTATAGATGATGCTAATGAATTAAACAAAAATATTTTGATTTCGGGATGGTCCAAACCCCATTCGGGACGGTTGATAATTTTTGTTCGGGATGGTCACGAAAAAAGTTAGTGTTGGGGCCTGCACTGTGACCATGCCACATTAATTTCTATAGAAATAAATCGGATGCATTACTTTGAGAAGAATTTTTATATTTCACCAAATACTCACGAAAACTGATATTTGATTTTCTTCTTCTTGTTGTCTAAGCCTTGTCCGGTTTCCAGAACAGCCTTGGATTTTTCAGTTTCAGCCAATTTTTCCTGCAGTTCCAACGTCATATACTTACAAACTGCAAATAAAAAAATTAAAAAAACAAATTCAGAAAAAAATCGTATCCATACATTTTAGTGTTTTTCTTTTTTCTTCCATCACCATTTCAACCTAACTGTAAATACATTTCAATAGTTTCTTAGAAATGAATTACCCAGTATAGGTTACCAGGTAGGAAATTAGTTGGGACTCATAAATTTACCAGGGGACAGAACCCTCTGCACATGTCCGACAAAAAAGAACTAACTCCCTACCCCCAAATAATTTTTCGGCCATTTTGAATCTAGGCTGCAACTGAGTGTAGTCATACCTACTAGCCAGGGGGCATATCCCCTTGCTACAGGTGACTATGCCCCCACTCAAGTCATAAAGTCACCTTCTGCCTTTGTCTCTTTCCTATCTTGTTCTTTGAATGCCTTCTTTTCAGCGCGCCCACCAAAAAGAGATGGGGTTAAAAGCTCGAGGAACATGCACCCGAGAATATTCAGATACCTACATTTAACCTTAAAACACCCAAAACCACTTATACCCTATAATTTACTTATGCCCCATAAACTAATCATCCAATTGGATAGATTTTTTTGTTAACTATTAATCCACAAATGGATCTAAATAGTCATATTGGGAGGATTAGTATTATTTGGATTATTGTCCTCATCTTTATTGTTGTCTGTACAAAGTTTCAACCAATGTGCCCACCGGCCTTCTTTAGGCATTTTTTGTCGGACTCGGGAGCCTTCTCGACTCGGGAGCCTTCTCGAACCCGGGAACCTGCTTTTTGGACTCGGGAGCCTTCTCGAACCCGGGAACCTGCTTTTTGGACTCGGAGCCTTCTCGAACCCGGGAACCTGCTTTTTGGACTCGGGAGCCTTCTCGAACCCGGGAACCTGCTTTTTGGACTCGGGAGCCTTCTCGAACCCGGGAACCTGCTTTTTGGACTCGGGAGCCTTCTCGAACCCGGGAACCTGCTTTTTGGACTCGGGGCCTTCTCGAACCCGGGAACCTGCTTTTTGACTCGGGAGCCTTCTCGAACCCGGGAACCTGCTTTTTGGACTCGGGAGCCTTCTCGAACCCGGGAACCTGCTTTTTGGACTCGGGAGCCTTCTCGAACCCGGGAACCTGCTTTTTGGACTCGGGAGCCTTCTCGAACCCGGGAACCTGCTTTTTGGACTCGGGAGCCTTCTCGAACCCGGGAACCTGCTTTTTGGACTCGGGAGCCTTCTCAAACCCGGGAACCTGCTTTTTGGACTCCGGAGCCTTCTTGTCGTAATCGGGAACCATAACGGAACTTTGAACCTAACCCTTTATTCAGTCCATGGGGGTATCCTGTTCTCATTCCACTAACCATAGCTGGGGTACAGGTGTTAAGCTGTGTTAATTATTATTCTATGTTACTGTCGCCCTTGAACAGGATTGAACCTGCAGCCAAGAGATAACTGACACTTAGAACTGTCTTAACCCAATGCCTTTATATCTATTATTTTAACTATTTATCCTGTTTATTGTTTTTTTAATACAAAAGATGGGACATATTTTTTATTGGATATTAAAATACTTAAATTTCCAATAAATTTTTCTAGGTATACACAATTTGTTGAAAATGGCTGACTTCTGATTTAGGTCGGAAAATTAAAACGGAAAGTTTTTTGGTGGTACCCAATGACAGTTTAACTACAGTCTATGTATTAACATTTTGCGAATTGGGTTACGGTTTTAGGGGATTAAGGTTGTTTTTAATTACATATTGCTTAAAAAAAATGAACAACAAAAAACCCTAATTACTATACATCTAATGTTGAAAAATATGTTTTTAAACTAAGTTTAATTGAAATTATACATTGCTATATTAACACAAACAACTGTCTCAATAATAGATTCAATAATTAATTTCAATGGTAAATTAAATGTATAGTAATTTGGTTTTTTTGTTGTTTATTTTTTTTAAGCAATATGTAATTAAAAACAATCTTAATCCCCTAACCCAATTCGCAAAATGTTAATTCATAGACTCTAGTTAAACTGTCATTGGGTACCACCAAAAAACTTTCCATTTTAATTTTCCGACCTAAATCGAAAAATTATTAGTAGTGTTTTTACCAAATAAATTTACCCCCCACCCCCGTTTAAAAAAAATTAAGCTGAACATCATGATATTCATATCTTAAATGAATTTTATATATTAATTTATCATAGCAGAAATATCTAATTAAATCAGAATGTTTTGAAATAAAATAACTGATGCATTATAAAATTCATTCATTGATAAATCAACACCGTAATTTTTATTAAAATCGGATAGTTCCCTGATTTTTGGTAAATTCTTTTTTCAATCGGGAGTGTTAAATTAATTTTGTAAACACGGATTTTACGGCAACTACGGCAGCCATGTTAACGATTTATTTGAGCCAAATTTATAGAAAATAATAGTTTAAAATGTATTAAAAATAAAATACATGTGTGATATTTTCCTTTTACTGATGCTCATTATGTTACTACTTTTCGACTTAGACAAAAACTTGATTAATTTAATTAATTTTAATTCGTTTTTAAAATTAAAAACAGACGAAAAATTGGGTATACCTAATATGAATTTATATGTTAAATATAAAAATTATCTATGTACATATTTACATACATCACTTCTAAAAAAGAAGTTAAGAAAAATTATTTTCATCGCGGAATGAAAAGTAACGCTGCTCAGCTGGTAATACCGTTGCTTATTTATTTTTATTTTTTAAGGATTTCTATTAAGTAATTTAAATTGTCAACAATAAAAAAATAACCCCCAAAAAACAGCCACTGAACATTACTAAACAAATATTTTACATCGATTGAATAAAAATAACAAATTTTGTATCTACACGACCGGCATGAAACATTTGTTCCGCTTCTTTCTTGTTTTGTTTTTAGTTCGTACATGTGCCGTAAGAGAAAATGATTTTGGCTATTATAACCAAAATCCAAATTAAAAATTACGTAACTTTTGATATTTTACCCCAATTTTGGAACTGAATCGATAAAATATAATTTAATTGTTTGTTTTAATTAATAAATACGAACAAACAAACAAAAATATATAAGAATAAAACACGTGCTATGTTCGTACAGAGACATTTTAAAATGGACCCTCCCCTTCCTTTCTTTTAAGGAAATAAACACATGCAAAGACCGAAAGTGAATTTAGTCACACAAAATATAGAATAATAAAGTCCAACTCACCTTCACAAAGGGTAGGCAAAGTAACTTGGGACGATTGACAAATAATAATGCTAAAAAGTAAGCAAATTTTGAGGAAAAACACATTTGACAAACTCATCCTGATGACTGCCGAGGTAGTGAAGAGTTATCTTCTCCTGTTTTTAAACAACCGCGAACATCTCAAACCCAAGTTTCTTCTTTTCGAGATTTTAAGGATTGATTGAGTGATTAATTAATTTTAACGGCATGTCAACCCGTCTAGGACTATTTTATGCACAGAACTTAGAGAATCGCGTCCATATTCACTTTTTTTATTTAGTTGTTTCTTAAGAGCTTTTTTTGTGCACACTATCCTGTTGAATACTAATAATATTTGATTTAGGCACTGTCAAAGTTGCCGTAAAATCCGAATTTACAAACTAAATTTGAAAAAAAAATTACCAAAAATCAAAGAATTATCCGATTTTAATGAAATTTTCAGTGTTGATTTATCAATGAATGACATTTATAATGCATTAGTTATTTTATTTCAAAACTTTCTGATTTTTTTTTTAGGTCACTTAACTTTTTTTAGGGCACAAAATATCGGTGGGGTTATATACTTTCAAAACTAATTTACAGTATAGATAAAAAGACAAAAGACTGTTTTATATTTTCTTAATACTTTGTATTAAAGGTTACAAACATATAAGAACGAATAAGAACAGACACGAAGACTTCAAATACAACACGTTTGGACTGAGCCAAATCTTTATTATGAGTGTCTGTCAACTACTGCTGCTATCAGTCAGTTATATAGAGAGTAGAAGGTTGTAGTCATTGAGTAATAGTGTGAGTCAGCTCTTCATAAAGGAGGATAATTCTATATCTTATTATAATGGAGATTGTGTGTTTTTCTGTCTGTAACCGAAACTATATTACTAATTGAGTCACAATTAACATAGTTATTTACATCACATTCTCCATGATTTTATTTTTTTTAACCTCAATTATTAATAAAATTGATTCACCTTTTTATTAGTGTTGTCCATATCTACAGACAAATAACATGCAATTGTATTTATATATACAAAAAATAGCGGTTTGCAGTGTGAATGTGAAAACTAATTTGCATATTGATATTAAAAATGTGATTTTATTAAATATGTGCTTAGTATTATTGATTTTTAACTGTTTGGTTTTATTTTAATGAATATAAGCAAAAATCTCTTCAATGAATCTTAATTGAAATCCATTAACATGAAAAAATAACTGTCATTTTATTCTTTATTTCCTGATTTAACTAAATAGTTAAATAAGTAAAATTCAGCAATGAAAGACGGGAGTGATGGAAGAGTAAGTTTCATTTTTATTTTTCTATTATACCCCCACTCTGTTTCAAATCTTTTTATCTGCCTTCTTATTAGACTTTCTAATTTAATACGATATTTCATTACATTAAAACTTAAATACTTGCACTCGGAGGGTGCATATATTTGCTAGTACATATAACAGACCGAAGGTGTGAATAGAAGAAAAAAAAATACAGATATCCTGGTAGAAAATAACTACTGAAAATCGGAAAATAAAATGTAAAATAAAAACTACAACCAACCACCAAATAAATATTATTAAATGATATTCATTTGGCGGTTAGTTTTGAAGGCTATCACAATGCAAGAGTAAAGAAAAATGAGGTAACTATTATGTTGTTTGTATACCTCTGATTTATTCTTGATATTTCAAGATAAAGATCTCTTCGTCAGAAGATTTCTGAAAGTCTGGAGCTGTTGCTAGGAATTGTCCATTCTGTTTTATAATAATATAATAATATCTTTTCAGTTAGTATATTAAGTCTGAGACCTGTCAGCTGTTCCTTATAAACATTCATCTTAATTCCACAGAATATTTATAATCTTTCCACATGTGTGTGTGTGTGTGTGTGTGTGTGTGTGTGTTCTTCAGACCCAGCTGATTTTTGAAAAACATTCTCGACCACAGATATCGCATTTGAAGGTTGTCCCTGAAGATGTTGATGAGCCGGTGCTTTGTTGCTGCTGCTTTCTTCTAGACGCTTCATGGTATTGTGTCAGGTTGACTTCTGACATGAACAGTCCTCTACGGAGATTCTGCCGCCACTGAGAGTGGTCCTGAGCCAAATTTTCCCAGCTGGAAGGGGCAATGCCAAAGCACCTAAGATCATTCTTGCAGACATCCTTGAATCACAGGTAGGGGTGACCAATCTATCTTTTACCAGACGTAAGCTCTCCATAGAGGATATCTTTCGGGATTCGTCCATCATCCATCCGACATACATGACCCAACCATCGGAGACGACGTTGTCTCCGTAGAGAACACAAACTGATATGATTATGTTTTTAGATATAAATTTTTTTTAGATATAATTTATTTTTTAGAAATAATCTTGTTTAAAATATAATTTCTTTGAGATATATCCTTTTTTTTTTTTTACATCTGGTTCAAAAAATTTTTTTTAGATATTGTGGTGAGCCGGAAGTTATCGCTTCAACAGATGGAAGTCAAATGGCAAAAAATAAGTAGTTTGCACATATGGATTGCGCAACCTTAGTAAAAATAAAATTTAAAATAAAATTCGTAAAATTCAACCAATCAGAGGCGTTCCCGCCTAATAAGAAAATTTATCAACTAGACCCCAATTTGGAGCCTACTCATTTCTTATAAATAACAGAACTTTCGGATCCTAACCAGAAAGATCTCAGTTGCCTAAGGGAATTCACGTCACCCTTTTTAAGAACATTTCACTTACACGCTGAAGGTATCTATCTCTCTCTCTCTCTCTTTGAATAACCTATGCTTTCGGAGATAAACCTTATATTCATTCAACTTATGCCTGACTGCTTTTAAGTTGACTTTAAACTTTCACCTTTTCTTTCTCACTTTTGAACTGTGAAATACCAGCTTACATTTTACATTTGAACTTTAAAAAAAGAACTTTGGCGGAACCTCGCCCAGTATTCAATGCTACCTTTTGTAAACTTCTGTTAATACAATTTTGTTTATTTAATCAAGAGTTTTGTCTTCTATACCATTTTGCTTGATTTATTTATGGTCTTTAAATGTTTGAACACTTTTATTGAATATTGACATCAAACATCCCACATATCGTCCACCATAATATAATTAAAATTTTTCTTTTGATATGATTGAAAAAAAAAAATTAGATAAATGAATCATATTCTAAAAGTACTTCCTTCTCCTTTTATTTCTTTAAATAAATGAATATTTGTTTTACATATGATTTAAGAAAAAAAAATAGATATTATTTTTTTTTTCTTTTTGAAAATATATATATATATATATATATATATATATATATATATATTATTTTTTTTTTTTTTTTCTTAGATATGATTATGATTTTAGAAATAAGCTTTTTTTAGATATAAAATTTTTTAGATATAAATTTTTTTTAGATATAATCTTTTTACAATATAATTTCTTTGAGATATATCCTTTTTTTATACATATGATTTAAAATTTTTTTTTTTTCGATATAATTAATTTTTTTTGTTGGTTGGTTTTGAAGGCTGTCACAATGCAAGTGTAAAGAAAAAAGAAGGTAACTGATGTCAGTCATTTTATTCTTAATATTTCGGGATAAAAAAAAAATTAAAAAAATTTTTTTTGTTGATTTAACTGAAAATTTTTTTAGATAAATGAATCATATTCTAAAAGTACTTCCTCCTCCTTTTTTTTTCTTTAAATAAATGAATATTTGTTTTACATATGATTTAAGTCTTAAATTAAATTTATCTAATATTTTTTTCTTAAATTTTAAGAAAAAAAAAAATAGATAGATTTTTTTTCTTTTTGAAAAAAAAAAAAAAAAAATATATATATATATGTTTTTTTTTAGATATGATATTTCTTTTAGAAATAATTTTTTTTTCAATATATAATTTTTTAGTTATAATTTTTTTCCCCCATATAATTTTGTTTAAAATATAATTTCTTTGAGATATATCCTTTCATATTTGCATATGATTTAAATTTTTTTAGACATAATTAAATTTTTTTTCGATATAATTAAATTTTATTTTTATATAATTGAATAAAAAATTAGATAAATGAATCATATTTTAAAAGTACTTCCTACTCCTTTTTTTTCTCTTTGAATAAATGAATATTTATTTTACCTATGATTTGAGAAAAAGATTTAAATATAATTTTTTTTCTTTTTGAAATATATATATATATTTTTTTTAGATATGTTATTTCTATTAGAAATAATTTTTTTTAGATATAATTTTTTTTTTTTTAGTTATAATCTTGTTTAAAAAAAAAATTCTTTCAGATATATCCTTTTTTATTTTTACATGATTTAAAATTTTTTTTTTAGATGTAATTAAATTTTTTTTAGATATAATTAACATTTTTTAGATATAATTAAATTTTTTCTTTTGATATAATTGAAAAAAAAAAATTAGATAAATGTATCATATTCTCCTCCTTTTTTTTTTCTTTAAATAAATGAATATTTGTTTTACATATGATTTAAGAAAAAAAGTTAGATATAATTTTTTTTCTTTTAGAAATTTATAAATATATCAATCTCTCTCTATTTTTTTTAGATATATGATATGTTTTTAGAAATTTTTTTTTTTTTTTAGATATAAGAGATAAAGGTATAATCTTTTTTTTTTTTTTTTTAAATATATCCATTTTTTTTTTTTTACACATGATTTAAAAATTTATCCTTTTCATTTTTTACATATGATTAAAAATTTTTTTAGACATAATTAAATTTCTTTTTTGATATAATTAAAATTTTTCTTTTGATATAACTGGAAAAAAAATGAATCATATTCTAAAAGTACTTCCTCCTTCTCCTTTTTTTTTTTTAACAAATGAATATTTGTTTTTGTCCTCAATTTTCAGAAAAAACTAGAAAGTTGGGTTTTGGTGCATCAATTCAAATCAAGATCAAGAAGAACAAGATACAGAGGGGAATATTCGTGTAGACTGATCAGAGTCCACGAATTTTTCTCTCATTTTTGGCTTATTTATCTACGCAAGGATCATATTTTGCTAAATACAAGGTAAGGATCTGTCCATAGATGAAAATTAGGGTCGTGAAAATGTTTAGTTATTCTTATTTTCGATAAAAAAGATCTCACCCAACTTTAGGGCGGTGTTCTCCGTCATGGCTGTCGTTAAAGCAAGCTCATCACGATTCCTTCCAACTTTTCTCTCCTGCTTTTTATTTTCTTATTTATAAATCATATTTAAGTTTGTTTTGAATAATTTACCGTATTACACTAAGATTATGAAGTTACCTTATTTTAAAATATAAAAAAATAACTTTATTGTTTCGCTATGACTGGCTACTTGATTGAACACACGCTCATCATATGGCCTATCCCATTTTTTGTTGCTTTTTTTCATTTTAAATCAATTCTTGTAAATTTTACATTTATTGATGTTTAAATAATTATAACATAAACTTTATTTTTCCTTTTTCTTTTGGTGGGGGATTAAATATATTATTTTACAGTTTGATTTTATATTAAAAATAATTAAGTTTAATTTATTTCCGGTAGCAACATATTTACCGGATTTCATATTGCGTATGGACTAGTGTAATTAAAAAAAAAAAAAAAAATCCCCAATTATGTATTTAGAAAGAATATAAATAACGTTTAAAATGGGTGCGGTGCTTATCCAGAATAAAACACCAAAGAATGTCTATTATTCCTGCTGTAATACACTGGACACTTTTATACTAACATAACCACCTACTAAAGTTAATAATACAAAGTTCATTTCGTACTATTTTGGGGGCGGGTGTACAAGTAATCAAGTATGGTCCCACTCGTTAACAAACCCTTTCAAATTCTTACGAGGACAATTTTGCTTGTTTTGCATTCAGAAGACGGATCTCTGCGAATAGTACCTTCCCTTATTCAGAGAATTTGTTAAATTTGAAAATTAGCTGAATATATAATAGAATTGGAAGGGGGTCCTGTTTATTACATAAATATAATTGCAAAATGGACCCTGACTTTGTGTCATATCTATGATCATGAGTTATCTGCCCTTTGTTATAACATGAGTTATCTGCCCTTTGTTTTGATTAATATTTCGAATTGATGCTGACTGTACTTTTCTCTTTACTCATAGAATCAGACAAAACTTTTTTTTGGCTAAACTTGCAAATCGTCGTCAAAATTAAAACGAAAAATTTTGATGACGATTTGCAACACATTAAATTAAATTTTGAAATTAAAATTAATTTAAAAAATCCGATTCAAAATACTTGCCTTTCTTTTTTTTTTTTTTTTTTTTTCATTTATTTAACAAATCTTGAAATATTTTCTAAACTAAAATATTTATGTGCAGTTTAGAAAATATTTCAAGATTCGTTAAATAAATGAAATAAAACAATTACTAACCTGACTTACCAAAAAAAAGTAAACAAATAAATAAAAAAAGAGAAAGATTTTTTTTTTAATTTATGAAATAAAACAATTACTGACCTGACTTACCAAAAAAAAAATCAAGTATTTTGAATCGGATGTTGCAAATCGTCGTCAAAATTTTCCATTTTAATTTTGACGACAATTTGCAAGTTTAGCCTATTCAAAACAAAAATAGTACAGGTGTTAGTAGTCAGATTACAATAATATACATTAGGAAAGAGGAATAAAATACCTTACGTCGTGTACATGACAAAAAGTCAGGGATCATTTTGCCATTGTATTTATCTAGTAAACAAGACCCCCAACCCGTCTAATTTCATAAAAAAAATTAAAATGAATTTCAAATTCGACAAATTCCCAGAGCAGAAGTTTTTCTAAATGGAAAGAAGATACATGTTCATAATTTTTTAATTTTGTTTTACGCGTGGGACCATATTAAATCACTTGTTCAAGTGCTCCCCATTTGCTCATTATTTTCTTTATTTTATTAAAAATTTTTCTGATTTCTTTTTTCTCTCTGAATTTTCTTTTTTTTTTCTGATTTTTTATTTTTTTTTTTTGAAAGGAAAAAAGATATCTCTTCCTTGGTCGAGAGTGTTTTGTTCACAGTACTTTTTTTTATTTATCTATTTTAGTTTTTTAAATTTTTCTTTTACGCGTGGGACCTTATTTTGCTGATTATTTTTCTTTATTTCATTTAAAAAATTTTGCTGATTTTAAAAATTTTTTTTTTTAAGGAAAAAAAGATGTCTCGGTTAAACTTGCAATTCATACTCAAAATCCCAGGACCCAGAAAAAACAGAACCCACAAATTTTGTAATATAACTGTTAATTTTAACTTGGAAGGGGGGGTTAGTTGTTAGGTTAATGGGAAAATAAATAAATAATTTTGGGTTCTGTTTTTTCTGGGTCACCCTGTAATATTATGGGATTTTGAGTATGATTTGCAAGTTTTACCAAATGTCTCTGGTTGGAGTCTCCACAGTACCTTTTTTTTTCTATTATTCTTATTTTTAAAAATTATTATTATTATTTTTTTTTTCTCTTAAATAATTTAAAAGTTATGATTTTAACAAGAATTTTTTTTTAAACGTTTTTATTTATTTATTTATTTATTTTTTTCATAATTAAATTTTAGAAAAAATTATTAAACTTATTTAGGTCATTTGTATCAAAAGACAAAAAGACACTTATTTTGGTGCGTGCTTAAAAAGAAAAAAAAATTAATTTGCTTAATATTTTTATTTTTTATTTTTTATCTTATTTTGAAAAAGAAAAGGGGGGAGGGACAAAAAAAAACACACTGGGACGCATGGATATGATTTTTCTGTGTCCTTTTAAATTTTTATTAGGCATACCTAATTTGTCGTCTGCTTTGCATTTAAAAAACGAATTAAAATTAATTAAATCGATTATTTAAGGACAATTTTTTTGTCTAAGACGAAAAGTAGTAACATAACGAGTATCAGTAAAGGGAAAAAAGCAAAATAATATTACACATGTAATTTATTTTTAATACATTTTGAACTATTTTTTCTCTCAATTTTGCTTCAATATATCTTAAACATGGCCGCCGTAGTTGCCTTAAAATCCGTGTTTACAAAATAATTTTAACCCTCCCGATTAAAAAAATTTTTTTTTACCAAAAATCAGGGAATTATCCAATTTTAATGAAATTTTCAGTGTTGATTCATTTTATAATGCATCAGTTATTTCATTTCAAAACTTTTTGATTTAATTAAGTATTTCTGCTATTGTAAATTAATATATAAAATTCATTTAAAATATGAATCGCATGATGTTAAGTTTAAAATGTCATATTTTTAGATTCTAAAAACATATTTTATAACTACTTTACTTTATTATCATTTTCTAATAATCTTTTGTTGAAAACTATTGAAAAATTTAGCCCCCCCCCCTAAACAGAACAAATATTGATGTATAATTTTTTATTTCATAAGATAATAGCGAATTAGATAATTATCGTAAAAAAATAGATCTTCGAATATTATTTTTTTAGTTTTGATTTTAAATTTATGTTCCAATTTTTGTTACTTAATTTCTACTAGGATAGCACCCTTAAAATTTATTTTTCTTCTATTCACATATTTAGTATTTTGTCTTTACTGTAATTAGTTTTGAATTTATATCACCCCACTGATATTTTGCGCCCAGATATAAGAGGGGGTCAAAGTTAAGTGACCTGTAAAAAATCAGAAAGTTTTGAAATAAAATAACTGATGCATTATGAAATTCATTCATTGAAAAATCAACACTGAAAATTTCATTAAAATTGGATAATTCCCTGATTTTAGTAAATATTTTTCAATCGGTGGGGAGGGGGGTAGATTTATTTTGTAAAATACGGATTTTATGTCATCTATGGCAGTGCCTAAGATAAGTAACAATCTTTTCGTTAAATTTTATTTTCTATTTTTAATGTAAATCTAAATTGGTTATAATTAAATATATATTATTTTTGTTCTTTTCTTCTATTATTACAAAAAATATTACTATTATTAAATCATGCTATTATTTTTAACTGTGTAAGTAATAAAAATAGATTAAACAACTCTAATAAAAAAAATGTTAAAATTCGAGACGCTACAACTAGAAATGAATTAAAATAACATATAATAAAATTAAAACCTTTTATCTATCTATCTATACATACATACATACATATATAAAGGGCATTTGTGTGTATCTGTATGTCCGGAGGAAACTTTGAAAATAAAACAATTAACGATAAAGTAAATATATATACACATTAAATATCACCAGGGTTTGGTTTTTGAACTAAAATAATTAAAGTTTGATTTATATTCGTGAAGATAATTTGAAAAAAAAAAATTTAGATAACAAACTAGATTTTTATTTATTTAAAAAATTTAATATTTGTTCTTTTCTTCTATTGTGTATTTGTGAAGTTACAAAAAATATTACTATTATTAAATCATGCTATTATTAAATCATGCTATTATTATTTTTAACTGTTTAAGTAATGAAAATAGATTAAACAGCTCTAATCAGGGTGGGGGGTTGAATTTGTTTTGTAAAACACAGATTTTTCAGCAACTTTGGCAATACCTAATTTTTTTATGCATCAGGAATGTGTACAGCATCTCTGCATATATATATATATATTTTATTTATTTATTTATTTATTTTTTTTTCTTCCAATGCGCTGTGGTTGGCCTTGGATTTAATTAGTGGTTTCGTACTGAACAACATCTATTATTATTTTGTTGTTTTTTTAAAAAATCCGCCCTGTCGTCTGGGGCATTAGAATGTACCAATTGCACCTCTGCAGAGGGGGTAAGACTCACACCCCCTCAATGGGGCCACCTTTTGGCCGTTGGTAGCGACCTGTGATGCTTAAAGATAGAATCCAGGTGGTTGAGCAGTCCATGATTTGCAATACTCCACTTTGGCTCTTTCTTGGTCTAGACGGACGGTTGGAAAGGCCCCCTCCGATCAATCGGCTGCTCACCCCTATTGCCCTTATGGCAAGCCCCAACCCTTTTTATCATATGGGTGCTAGAAGGCGGTGGCTGCGGGTCTACATGTCCTGGGAATGACATTAAACTCTATCTGATGGTGAGGTTCCAGTTCTGGAGGTTTGGGAAATGTGGAGCACCCCTTCATCACCATTGCCCCCTAGTCCACTCTGACCCGGAGTGGTAGTACCTGTTAGGGTCCTATCTATGGGTTGAATAGAAAAACATGAGTTTATAAACAAAATTTGAGTATCCATTAAGAATGAATTTTTCATAACTTTATCGGCATTAAATGACCCACTGAGGTTGATATGCCGTAAAACAAAACAGACCAAACCAAAATTGGATAATTCCCTGATTTTTGTTAATTTTTTTTCAATCGGGGAGGCGTGGGGGTGGGTTAAATTTGTTTCGTAAAACACAGATTTTTCGGCAACTTTGGTAATACCTAATTTTTATGCATCAGGAATGCAGAATGTGTACCTATCAGCATATCTGCCTATATATATATATATATATATATATATATATATATATTGTTAAATAATGCAGCCATTTTCTGTCTGCAAGTTTGAAATATGGCAAATACATCAGCCAATTTTTGCCAGATATTACAAAAATAATCCGGCAATACGAAAAAACAAAGGACAAAACTTGCAGACAGAAAATGGCTGCATTATTTAACAATATATGCCTACAAGAAAAAATGCTGCCTAAATACACACGTATATATATATATATATATATATATATATATATATATATTTTTTTTTTTCCTTCCTCTAAATGCGCTGTGGTTGGCCTTGGATATAATTAGCGGTTTCCTACTGAACAACATCTATTATTTTTTTTATTGTTCTTTTTTCTTTTTTTTTTTTTTTTTAATACTCATGTCCTGTTTGAGTTATCACCGAGGAAGTCTATCTTCTTTTCACTAGCGCTAGACCAAGGAGATTGTTTTTTGCGTCTGAAGTGGAGCGCCACACCTACCATCAGTTCCCCACTTTACCGCACAGATCTCTGTGCTACTCATACACTGAGTTGGCGAGAGCCGGTATCGAACTAGGAACCTTGTGTTTTCTAGCCAAACACTCTACTGACTGGACTAACCCGGCCCTTAAGATATGCACTCCTAAATTTTTTAGCTTTTTAAAGGAATTCTCTATGCTCCCCCCCTTTTTTTTCTTGGTGGGGGAGTAATGTTAAAAAAAACAATTTTTGATTGGAGGTGATTTAATATTGGATTAAAATGGAGATTGTTTGAACCTGATAAAACAATACAAAAAATTATTTTTCCTTTTTTTTTTTTCTTTTTCTTTTTCTTTTTGAGGGGAGGGGATTTAGTATATTGAATTAAAATGAAGATGTGAAACTATCTTCATTTTTAAATTAAATCCAAGGCCTGGGGGAAAAGCAAAAAAATATATTTCTCTTTTTTTTTTTTTTTTTTTTTTTTATCTTCCCCAATTTGCAGTCCCAGATAAAAAATAAAATAAATGCTCGGGTCACTTCCTCGTTTTGGCCCATTTATTTGCTCATCTTCAAAACATCCGAGTTATTTCATCCAAATCATAGCCTTTGTTAAAATCTAATATTAAACATATTTAGCAGTCTTTAATTTATGGGAAATAACAGGTAACTTTAAACAAAAAGGCCATTTTTTGATAAATCCTTTTTATCCTTATAGGAATGGGACTCTGGACTTAGAAAATTCTCAACAGGATGTTAAGAGTTAAAATGAAGATGTGAAACTATCTTCATTTTTATATTAAATCCAAGGCCTGGGGAAAAAACAAAAAATATATTTTTCTTTTTCATTCTTTTTTTTTTTTCTCTTCCCCAATTTGCAGTCCAAGATAAAAAAATAAAATAAATGCTCGGGTCACTTCCTCGATTTGTTCCATTTATTGATCAATCCTTTATATCCTTATAGGAATGGGTCTCTGGACTTAGAAAATTCTCAACAGGATGTTAAGAGTTAAAATTTAAATTAAATCCAAGGCCTGGGGAACAAGCAAAAAAATAAATATTTCTTTTTTTTTTTACTCTTCCCCAATTTGCAGTCCAAAATAAAAAATAAAATAAATGCTCGGGTCACTTCCTTTATTTGACCCATTTATTTGCTCATTATCAAAGCACTTGAGTTATTTAAAACCTAATTCACTTGTGTCAATAATTATCTTATTTATAAAATTTTTGTTCATGTCACGAACATCCTGCTATTCTGTCGGGGGAAATGTCAGTTGTAATAATACAAGGGAGAGTCAAAAATCATCCGCACCCTTGTTTTATGGAAGCCGAACTCATCATGGATGATTTAATAGGCTGAACCATTAATCTGCAGAGAATACCTTGGTAATTCCATGTCAAATCATCCAGGCCATGTCACCCACCCACTTCAATTTTTCTGAAATTTTGTACAGTTGTGGACCATGTTAAAGTTAGACATTCCCCAAAATTTGAGCTTCCAATTCCAAGAATAGGCGGAGTTATGTCGATTTTTAACTCTCCAAATTTGAGGGGGGGGTTGTGAAAAATGGCGACTTTTTGTAATCTATTTTTGTCTGTAAAATGAGTTCTAGTGCTTCCCTACTCCTAAAAATTGGTTAAAAAGTTTGAAACTCAACCAATTTTAAGTTATTATGGATGATTTCTGATTATTTTCCTAGCAAGATCAATATCCCAATATGGCACTGCATCTATGACAAAAAAATTCTTCTATTATTATTTCACATATATTGAACATTATTTGTAGCAAAAAGATAGTGTGTGTGTGTGTGTGTGTGTGTGTGTGTGTGTGTATACACAACAGTTTTATGGTTCCAAGGCAGAATAATTTGCTATTCATAATTAATTATGATAATTATTGATGATTATCCATCTGATGAGACTTGATTTGGGGGAGCTTTGTTAAATCAACTTAGATTTATAAAGGCCCCAATTTTGGTCTAAATAATTTTATTATGGAATAACGGTGTTGAGTTTTTCCTTCCTTTCAAGGATATCTCTCTTCAGTGATTTAAAGATTCGCTGTATTTATACATACTGGATCATCAATATTAGTACAGTGGATCTTAGAAATCACATATAGAATCATCCCTTACTACCAAGTTTTGGATAAATCTCTTATATATATATATATATATATATATATATATATATATATATCAGGGCTTGACATTAATGCCGTCCTGTCATCCCCGGGACGATCAATACGTCATCCGGGACAGTTTGCCGGGGACGGTAAAAAATTTTCCTAAAAGTTAGTACTACATTCCAATAATGGCCGTCCAGTGATTGCCCGAATGCTGACCTCAAAATGAGGCTACAGCACCACAGGTCTATTCTCAAAGCCATGTAATGAATAATGGTGAAGGGAGATAGTTTAAAAGGACTGAATTATGTACTACTAACCTTAATCAGGATAACTTAAAGTAAAAAAGTATTTTTTTTTATCTCAAAACACACTAGGAAATAGATTTTTTGTCCAAATATCTAGAATTATCACTGCTTCAGCTTTTCTTAATGTTTTATTACATGTTAATATGCTACTAATGACTGACAAGTATAGATGATGCTAATGAATTAAACAAAAATATTTTGATTTTGGGATGGTCCAAACCCCATTCGGGATGGTTGATAATTTTTGTTCGGGACGGTCATGAAAAAAGTTAGTATCAGTGCCTGATATATATATATATATATATCCGTTAAAAAGACTGTTTACAAAACGAACGCTGATATCAACCGCTGAAAAATTTTTATCGTTTTGGTCGAAACAAGCTTGTCAGCAATCACATAACAAACATCATATGTTTTTTCAAAATGTTATATTTCATACTGTCGGATTAATTTCCATATATTTTTCATATTTGTCAAATGAAAAAACATTATATCTGGAATTTTACACCTTGAAGACTTTCATATATAAATCTACGGACTTCAACACCACTAGTAAATTTTGGAAACTTAACATCTCTCTTCAAATTACCATGTGGACTTGTATATTTGTTAACAGCTGAAATATATATACTATACTATTTTGATACCCACTTTACATTTTTTTATATATTTTTACAATTTTTACAATAAACTCTTTTGAGTTTTACCTTGAACTATAATGCTTCTGATTTTTAATTAAAAAATAAAATAAAATAAAATTTATTTTATTTTTATTTTTAAAACAGAACATGCATTTTCAAAAAAAAAAATTTTTCAGCGGTTGATATATATATATATATATATATATATATATATTGTTGATTTCAAAATAACTGATATATTTTTGGCATGATTCTTCTGGGTCATCCACATTAAACAGATTCTGTGTTACATTCCAGCTTGGTAGTGGGTTGGATAAGTAGCTACCATTGTACTGGTTACAGCGACTGGTATAATGGTTAGCTAGCTAGACTAAGAGATCTTTGTTAGTTTAATTCTAATTGAGTACCCCATTTATTTGGCCTTGTGCCAAACTAGGTGCAGTTTAGTGAATAACAACCCTACCATTATATTATCCACCCACAAAGGTACATAATGAATACATTCATTTAAATAGTGCTTGTATATAGAACGGTCTGCCTAAAGAACTTCTTTTTCTCTATCTATTTATATATATTTATATATATATATATTTTTGAAGGCGTAATAATGCACATGTATGTTTAAAAAACATATTTATTTCTTTTTTTTTTTTTTTTTTTTTCCTTTTATGAGTCCTAAATATTTCAAGCAAATGCTCATCTTCAGAGGATTGAAAGATTTTTTCATAATTTTCATCTGTATTTGATAAATTCAACTGTGATGCTGGTCCGTTGAATGTCTGATTGTAACTGCGAAGTTTTTTTTTTTTTTTTTTTTCCGGCGAAGATGTAATTACGCTCGGTAAACTCCGTAAAAAATCGCGGGATGTTTTGAAAATTATTTCATATATAAATTTTTTTTTCTTTTTTTTATAATACTATAAAATAATGAGGCCCTGCTCAGGGACACTGAAATAAAGATTTTTTATATCATCATTTTTATAGTGTAAAAATACTCACTATAAAAATGATGATATAAAAAATCTATATTTATATATATATATATATAGCGCGTGGGCTAGTGGTTAGTCGTGGAAAATGGGCTCGTCGATTCGAGTTCAATTCCTAGACGAATCTGTTGGCAGTTCACATAGCGCTAATACCCTTGGGAAAGGTATGAATCCATATATTCTCCCTCCAGCTATGGGTTAAATAGTAGGGCAGACTGGGCTCTTCAGCCTTGGGTAGGTAACCAGTCTAGGAGAGGGATAACTCTGAATTCAAAATTCCTGAGGTCGGTCGTTGATTGGGTTTGTGGCAACCCTTGATGCACCAATTCTTTCCTATCAACTGTGCCAAAAAGTGTGGATGGTCCAACATAAGCCTTCACCACTATAAACAAATCATTGTGTAGGTGTTCATTGTGTGTGTGAACCCTCATGCGTCGAAAATCGACGAGAGAGTCCATAATATGTATAAAAACACATAAAATATTACGGTACTTATTTTCCGTTACTGTAACAGTGATACTGATAGCGTTTTAATTTAGTGCATCCTGGGACGCATGTATTTGATTTGAATGAGTCCCCAGGAAAGTTGATGGGTCCCAACTAAAGTTTCTTTATAAATTGTAGAGTTTTTATCTATGAACAACTAAAGCCGTCTAACCGCTACCTTGTACCCCATACAGTGTAATTCGTTTCCAAGGTTGAGGGGGCTAAATTTTTTGAAAGTTGAAGAATAAGGGCCACCCTAATGTAAATAAAATAATTTATACACACACACACACACACACCTAAAAAATGCACAATGTTTCCTTTCGATATGCACACATACACCTCCCATACCCACGCAGTAAAATAGAATATTTGACATCATATTTCAAAACCGTCCCTTTTTTTTTTTTTTTTTTTCAAACCTCAAAAAAATTTCTAAATGGACTGAATAACAATAACTACCACTTGCTTTTCTCATATTCTGTGATAAATAATTTCTCATCACCTTCCATATACCAACAAATGCCTTGAAGATGATCTAATTAATAGATCGAAACACTGCAGCGTCGGCCAATAAACTCACCACTTAACCCATTTAAACCTGTGTTTTAATTTTTCCTAATATACTATATATATATATGTATAAATCACAAATAAAATATTATGGTACTAATTTTCTGGCGAGACCTTTCAGTCACCCACCCACTGCTCTATAGACGGAACCAAGAAGTGCTTTTTAGTGTGGGGGTTGAAGGTTATTAATCTTATCTATCTTGGCCTATTTTTGCCCCCAGTCTTAAACAATACATGAACAATATCGTCTTGTTTTATGACACAGTATCAATGTCCTTTTTTTTTTTTTTTTTTTGGTTCTTTTTTTTTCTTTTCTTTTTGTTTGGTTTTGTGGGAGTTATTTTCGTATTTGCCTGGGGAGTTGTCTGTCCGTTTAGTTTCGCTGGTTCCCGCTAGGGACCTGGTCTATTTAAGCGGCTAATTTGAACTTCTCTCTCTTTTCCTGTTGCTCGACCTACGAGACACTATGGGTTAGACTTAGGTCTACTCCCTTCTCGTTGGGGCTTCGGCCCTTAACACTGGCCACTCGCTGCTAGTAAGTCTCTTATACGATATATGACTATCCTTTAGTCATGTATCCGTAACTACGTTTTTATGTATCTCTTTGATACCTAAATATCTTGTATTTTACCATTCATGAATGTGTCATTAACCCTACTCTGTATATTACTTATGTATGTATGTTTATGTACACCTCTATGTATTATGTACCCTGTTTATTCTGTGCTGTATATAAAATGTTTTGGCTATCAACCTTTGTCGGAGTTTTATCTTCAAGTATTATCACTTTGAATCTTAGTTTTTTTTGTTTTACGGCATATCAGCCTCGGTGTGTCATTTAATGCCCACAAAGTTTTTAAATAAATTCATTCTGGTAATTTATGAGGAAGTGCGTCCCGGTCTCCTGCCTGAAAAATTGCTACCCGGTGACTATCAAAATAATGACCCAGCTCAGTCTAATTCAAAACTATCCATCTTCATATCTATCTATCTATCTCAATTTGTTCATATTTATCTATATTACTTTAAATACTAAGATTTTTTAAATTCATGTTTGTTTAATATCTTGTTTGTAATATTTTGTTTTTAGTTTAAATAAATAAGAATTACGACAAAAAAAGAAGCGACCCCCCCCCCCAATACATTTACTTGTCGAAAATATCTATCTATCTCCATTTGTTCATATCTATCTATATTATTTTGTTTGTTTATCTATCTATCTATCTCGGTCTATTCCAAACTATATATCCATCTTTATATCTAAACAAGAATTACGACAAATTACGATAAATAAACAAGAAACTCCATTATAATAAGATCATAGGAGGGAAATACATAGTTGGAAAATTCAACTTTGACTGGTTAAAATTTGCTATAAATTAAAATCTAACCTTTTAACTTCCCGAAATTGGTTGATAGAATTTTTCTCTACATTCTGGTATATTTTTTTCTGAAAAAATATTTGTAAATAAACATCATTGGAAATATTAAATTTATCTAAAAAAAATTCAGTAATTTTCACCTTTTAGTTGTCAAAATTCCTAGCAAATAAGGCAATTAAAGTAACCTCCCTTGACTTTCACTTTGAACTAAGCCGGTAGCTATTTTGAAAGTCTCCGTGCGAAATAAACAAATATTAGAAACTTTTTTGAAAACAATACAACTGCATGCTTTAACACAAAAATATTATAAAATGTTTGGAGGCTGATTTTGAAGGCTATCACAATGCAGGTGTAAAGAAAAAATAATCAGGTAACAATGGCATTTTTAGTTAACTAGAAATGCCATAAGACGACAACTACTTCAGTTCCAGTGATCTTCTGAAAAAAGATTTTATCTCGAAATATCAAGAATAAATTACAGGTTAACAAAGAACACCATTGTTACCTTATTATTTTTTCTTTACACCTGCATTGTGATAGCCTTCAAAATCAACCTCCAAACCAATATATACACAATGCTTCAAGCAAATTATAAAACTCTCTTATCATAAAATGTGTTCTTAATAACAATTAAGTTCATTTCAGATAATGCGCACGCACAATTTTATGCTAGGAATTTTGACAACTAAAGGTAAAAATTACCAAAAATTCTTTAAAATAATTAAAAAAATGTTTATTGTTTCAGCTCGAGCATTGTCACTGTCAATAGCAGCAGCAGCAGCCCCCCCTTTTTCTAAAAGATGACAGAGGTCCACAACTTTGGCACTGAGGCAGTCACTTGCCACGCTTGGAATAAAACCCGAAATGGTAAATCATGTTGGTTTTTAACTCTCTCTCTCATTCACACACTCACTCTCATGCTCTGTCTCACTTTTTCTCACTTTCTCTCTATCTCTCTTATTCTCTCTCTCACTTTCACTCTTTCTTTCTCACTCAGTCTCTCTCGCTCTCTATTTGTCTCTCTCTCTCCCACACTCTCACTCTGTCTCTTTCACTCTCACTTTTATTCTCTCTCTCACTTTCACTCTCTCTTTCTCAATCAGTTTCTCTCTCTCTCTATCAGTTTCTCTCTCTCTCTATTTGTCTCTCTCTATATATATATTTGTCTCTGTCTCTCTCTCTCATACTCTCTCACACTCTCACTCAGGTCTCTCTCTCACACTCTCAGTCTCTCTCTCTCTCACACTCTCAATCAGTCTCTCTCTCAGTCTCTCTCTCTCTCACACTCTCACTCAGTCTCTCTCTCTCTCACACTCTCACTCAGTCTCTCTCTCAGTCTCTCTCTCTCTCTCACTCTCTCTCTCTCAGTCTCTCTCTCTCTGTCTCTGTCTCACACACACTCTCAGTCTCTCTCTCACTCTCAGTGTCTCTCTCTCTCTCTCTCTCTCTCTCAACATTTGCTTGTTGATAAAGATATGATACACTTACACTTTAGATATATTTACTTAAAAGCTATTTCAAAATATTCCTTACTACTAGCATCAACCATGAATATACCACTTTATGTTAATCAGACTATTAAAATGTTTGATATGTTTACTTGAGAGCTATTTCAAAATATTCCTAATTTGGGTTGCATAGTGGGGCACATGGGTGGTTCACCTCTTCTGTCTTTCTTGACCTACTTTCTTGACCTATTTTTTTCCTGCTTTGAACAATAGACTTAATGTAAACTTGTTTTATGACTCAACCACAATCGTCTTTTATTTATTTATTTCTTTTCTTAAAATTTGGATAATGTTTATTCAACTTTTCAAAATCAGGTTGTCTTGGGTATGATGTTAAACTGCATCTAATGGTGAAATTCCAATTTTGGAGCTCTGGGGAGTGTGGAGTACCTCTTCATCGCCATTACTCTCAGGTCCACTCTGACCTGGAGTGGTAGTACCTGTTAGGGTCTTATCTATGGGTTAGAAAGAACAATAATGAGTTTAGTGGTGGCTAAGGCTCTTAGTGTCCTGGGTATGACGTTAAACTGCATCTAATGGTGAAGTTCCAATTTTGGAGCTCTGGGGAGTGTGGAGTACCTCTTCATCGCCATTACTCCCAAGACCACCTGCCCATGACAAGCAAAGTTGGCATTAAGAAAATACCGGTCGAATCCTCATCCAAACATAAAAAAAGAAAGAATCAACACCAGTCAACGTCTTGTGCTTTTTAAAATCCCACTTGTACAAGAGATAATACCGATCTTATGAACAAGATAATACACATTCCATGGAATCGAATCAGCGACCTAAGTTTAAATAATGGACGAGATTGTTTGCTTTTCACTTCACGTTAATACCCTAGGATAAAACATGTATAAAATATACAACTATAAGTAGATCGTTGGGAAGACATGGTTATTTAATCTTGGGTAGCTAACTTGTCTAGGATAAGGAAAACTCTGAATACAAACCAGAAGTATTCCTCTTAAAGTTGACCTTGTGTCCCATCCTACTCACAGCGAAAGCTTTGGGTAAATTCATACTGGCTTATACTCAGGCATATTTAATTCCACGCAGTCAGAAACAAAATTTAGAAGTATTCCTTTGTTTCTGACTGCGTGGAATTAAATATGCCTGAGTATAAGCCAGTATGAATTTACCCAAAGCTTTCGCATAGTTGAAGGTTTTTGAGATACTTTCATAATTTAGAAGTATTCCTATGAAACTATCTCAAAAACCTTCAACTATGGGTAGATCGTAAGGAAGACTGTTAGTGTCCTGGGTATGACGTTAAACTGCATCTAATGGCGAAGTTCAAATTCTGGACCGCCCTGTCGGCTGGGGCGTTAGAATGTGAAGCACCCCTTCATCACCATTGCTCCCTGGTCCACTCTGACCCGGAGTGGTAGTACGTGTTAGGGTCCCATCTATGGGTTAAATAGAAAAATGTATTTATAAAAAAATTGTATTATCCCTTAAGAATTGATTTATTTCAAAACTTTATCGGCATTAAATGACTGAGGTTGATATGCCGTAAAACAAAACCAAACCAAATCAAATTCTGGAGCTCTGGGGAGTGTGGAGTACCTCTTCATCGCCATTACTCCCAGGTCCACTCTGACCTTGAGTGGTAGTACCTGTTAGGGTCTCATCTATGGTTTAGATAGAACAATAATGAGTTTGGTGGTGGCTAAGGCTCTTAGTGTCCTGGGTATGACGTTAAACTGCATCTAATGGTCAAGTTCCAATTTTGGAGCTCTGGGGAGTTTGGAGTACTCTCAGGTCCACTGGCCTGGAGTGGTAGTACCTGTTAGGGTCTCATCTATAGGTTAGATAGAACAAAAAAGTGTCTTCTAATTGAGTGTACAATTTCAAGAATCTTGATAAAGATTAGCCACTTTGATTTTACAAAAAAAATGTAAGAGGTAAAATTTAGTCTTAGAAAAAAATTCATATTATGCAATTTCGGCTGTTTGAAGCAAAATAGTGTTGTAGGTGACTCACCTATGATCCGAACATTGGACTTACCCAAAGGGTATATTTAACAGAGCAAAGCTACTCAAGTGAGAAGTAGCAGATACATGTCTTCGTGTACGCTGTAACAAGGAAACCTTCCTCAATTGTACATTGATATATTGCTGAATACATCTGTTCTCTACATTTTATCTCCGTGTTGAGTTATTATTTATTGACCCTTAAACAGGTCATAACAAATACCATTTTAACTCGCTGTAAAAAATAATTCAATAGATAAAAACTCATACAAATTACATATTTAGAAAGATTATTTTATTTTATTTATATGGCTGGAAATGAGATAAAATATTAAGTATGGACCAGAAATACGCGAGAAATTGCGAATTGAACCGATTAAGGTTGAAATTTATCAATGTCCACCAAAATCAACAAAAGTGCTGGGGTTACTAATTATTTAGCTGAGGTGACGACACTCATTAGAAACAAGAATTTGGCGGATAAACAACACCAGATAATCAGGATTTACGATTTTTGCACTTCCTCTTTTTGGACAGTCTCATTTTGTGGCGAGAGAAACCATGCACGTAGTGGTTTGAAGCGTGCACGACTGTGTTTGGCATGTAGAATGAGATTGAACACATCCTCCTGATCATGAGTCATGGCCTGACGCATGTGAATCAATAGACTGTGCAGAGTAACCTGGATATGAAGTCTCGTCATGAGGATTGGCGCGTGCTGATGAATGTCGAACATGCTGCATGGGCAATTCAGAGTAAGGAGCCCGGATGAACACAGTAATTGTGTATTTAGGGACCGGTCTGGGAGGGCATCCCAAACCGGTGGAGAAAGACTGCAGTAGCATTTTGGCTGTTGTGATGAGTGGAAGAGAAAATATATTTGGATAGTGTTGGTGAGAAGAGTGTAGCACTGTTGGGAGAGATTGTTCTAGACTGAAGACTTGGTCAGTTGGGAGAGCAAACGTGTCGGACTTGACTGTGCCCCCCCCCCCACGAGAGTTTACTTTCATTCTTATTAGACATTTTAACTAGAAGATGCTGCAAGATGATAACAGATGAAGATTAAGGAAAGAAAACCAGGATTAATATATAGATTTCTTACTGACATGAGTTTTTCCAGAAACTCAAAATGTTTTTTTTTTTTTTTTTTTTTTTTTTTCTTTCTTTCTTTATTTTAAAATAAGAGCATACCCAACCTTCGCATTAAAAATTGACCTTGTGTCACATCCTGCTCATATTGGATAAAAATATTATTTCCAAAGTATTTACCCTTGAAATTTAAAATTTTTTTTCTTCTTTTTTCTCCAGAATTGGCTTTGTCGTCTAACAGTACCGAGGTGAAAGTATACAAGAAGACCGGTGGGTGCTGGCAGGAGTATGAGACAATGACGGAACATGGTCAGAGAGTGACCAGTATTGACTGGGCTCCTAACAGTAACCGCATTGTCACATGCGGATCGGTAAGATAGACTTCTTTTCTGCTTCTGTCTACTATCATTATCATCATGTCGCGCATTTAGCACGGATATCCATGACAATCCGCTCTGTTGGCTGGGGACGTTAGAATACACCAACTGTACCTCTGGTGATGGCAGATGAGCAAACGTGGGCAATATGTTAAAATGATGTTAACATCATTAAAAATAAATGTTTTTATGATTCCTAAATATTTTGGAGACCTTACCTTTGGGATAGCCCTCATAAAATCAACAGGTCTCTTTATTTAACAAGAAACAATAAACATTTCTTTGATTTCTAAATATTTTAGAGACTTTACCTTTGGGATAGCCCTCATAAAATCAACAGGTCTCTTTATTTAACAAACAATAAACATTTCTGTGATTTCTAAATATTTGGAGACCTTACCTTTGGGATAACCCTCATAAAATCAACAGGTCTCTTTATTTAACAAGAAACAATAAACATTTCTGTGATTTCTAAATATTTTAGAGACCTTACCTTTTGGATAACCCTCATAAAATCAACAGGTCTCTTTATTTAACAAGAAACAATAAACATTTCTGTGATTTCTAAATATTTTAGAGACCTTACCTTTTGGATAACCCTCATAAAATGTCTCTTTATTTAACAAGAAACAATAAACATTTCTGTGATTTCTAAATATTTGGAGACCTTACCTTTTGGATACCCTCATAAAATCAACAGGTCTCTTTATTAACAAGAAACAATAAACATTTCTGTGATTTCTAAATATTTTGGAGACCTTACCTTTGGATAGCCCTCATAAAATCAACAGGTCTCTTTATTTAACAATAAACAATAAACATTTCTGTGATTTCTAAATATTTTGGAGACCTTACCTTTGGGATAACCCTCATAAAATCAACAGGTCTCTTTATTTAACAAGAAACAATAAACATTTCTTTGATTTCTAAATATTTTGGAGACCTTACCTTTGGAATTACCCTTGTATTTGTGGATTGAAATTTATATTTGTTCCTTTCTTTTTCCGCTAGGACCGTAATGCCTATGTATGGAATTATAATGATGGGAAGTGGACCCCCATCCTGGTCATCCTGCGTATCAACCGGTCAGCAACAGTTGTGAAGTGGTCACCAAAAGGTCAGTTGAATTATTTGGGGCTTTACAATTAGGTTGCTCTTTTATTTACTTAAAGAGAAAACGTTTAAAAAAATTGAACATAAAAATTAATTTGGATTTTTGAAAAATTTTAGTTTTAGTTGTGAAATATTCTTTTTATATTTAATGTTTGGCTTCAGTGATAAATAAAGTCGAAAAAGTTTTGATACCAGTTTCATTATTCTCTCTGGTCTAAAATTGATTAAATTTATTTCTCGTCAAAAAGGGTTGGTATTATCTGCGTTATTCGGACTATTGTCCTCATCTTCATTGTTATCTGTACAACGTTTCAGCTGATTTGCCCTCTGGCCTTCTTCAGGTATTTCTTTTCGGACTTGGGAACCATCTTTTCAGACTCGGGAACCTTCTTTTCGGCTTGGGAACTTTCTTGTTGTAATCGGGAACCATCACGGAACTTTGAACCTAACCCTTTATTCAATCCACGGGGGTATCCTGTTCTCATTCCACTAACCATAGCTGGGGTAGGTATCTGTGTTAATTATTATTGGACATAATTGGACACATGGCCTAGTGGATAAGGTAGTTAGGTTAAGACAGTTCTAAGTGACAGTTATCTCTAGATTGCAGGTTCAATCCTGGCCAAGGGCAGCAGTAACAGAATAATAATTAACACAGCTTAATGTCTCTACTCCAGTTATGGTTAGTGGAATGAGAACAGGATACCCCGTGGATTAAATAAAGGGTTAGGTTCAAAGTTCCGTGATGGCCCCAGATTACAACAAGAAGGTTCCCGATTACAACAAGAAAGTTCCTGAGTCCGAAAAGAAGTTTCCCGAGTCCGAGAAGGTTCCCAAGTCCAACAAGAAATACCTGAAGAAGGCCGGAGGGCATATCGGTTGAAACGTTGTACAGATAACAATGAAGATGAGGATAATAGTCCGAATAACGCAGATAATACTAATCATATCAAACATTCAGAGAAAAAAAAAAAAGGGTTGATTGATAAATAAGATCTCTAATCCTATGACACGAATTTTAGACCAGATAGAATAATGAGACTGGTATCAAAATGAATTTTTTTTTTTCAAAATGACCAGGGTTGATTCATTAATAACGTCTCTGATCTTATAAAACAAATTTATGAAAATTGTACTATTTAGATTTTTTGAACTGTTGTCCTCATCTTTATTGTTATATACACAATGTTTCACTCAATGCGCTCTCGGGTCTTCTTCAGGTGTTTCTTTTCAAACTCAGAAATTCAAACCTCCCCCCCTTTTTTTTTCCTTCTGACACAGAATAATCCTAATTTCTCATGACCCTTCATGGTTTGTTTTTTATTTCAACAATTTATTTTTTGTTTTAATTGCAGAAAATAAATTTGCTGTTGGCAGTGGTGCTCGGCTTATTTCTGTGTGTTATTTTGAGGAGGAGAATAATTGGTGGGTGAGCAAACACATTAAGAAACCAATTCGGTCTACTGTTACGTGGTAAGTTTATTAAAATAACATTTTTTTTCTTTTTAATTTAAAAGAATTCAGAAAATTTTTTTTTTTTAAATCTAAAAGAAAAGTATCCGATTTATTATAAGTTTATTATAAATTTATGAAGGGATTTAAAAAAAAGAATTTTTTTGATTTAAAAGAAAAATATCTCATTATAAATTTATGGGAGGATTTAAAAATTTTTTTTTTTTAAATTTAAATAAATATCCATTTATTATAAATTTATGGGGAATTTTTTTTTTTTTTTTTTTTTTTAATCTAAAAGAAAAATTCCATTTATTATGTTTATGGGGGGGGGGGTTTCTTTTTTTCTTTTTTTTTAAATTTAAAAGAAAAAAATATAATTTGGGGGGGGGGGCTTTTTTTCTTTTTTTTTAAATTTAAAAAAGAAAAAATCTCATCAGTCGGTAGAGCGTTCGGCTAGAAACCACAAAGTTCCTAGGTCGATACCGGCCCTCACTAACTCAGCGTATGAGTAGCACAGGAATCTGTGCAGTAAAGGGAGGAGCTGATGTTTGGTGTGGCGCTCCACCTCAGATGGAAAAACAATCTCCTTTGTCTAGTTGCTAGTGAAAAGGGGATAGACTCCCTCGCTGATTGGCTGATACCGACGTTAGGCCACCCCGACGACTTTACTTTTTACTTATAAGTTTATTATAAATTTATGGGGGATTTTAAAAAAAAAAATTTTTAAATTTAAAAGAAAAATATCCCCTTTATTATAAATTTTTGGGGGAAATTTTTTTTATTTTTTATTTTTTAAATTTAAAAGAAAAATTAGCTCAGTCGGTAGAGCGTTCGGCTAGAAACCATAAAGTTCCTAGTTCGATACCGGTCCCCGCCAACTCAGTATGACTAGCCCAGGGATCTGTGCGGTAAAGTAAGGAGCTGATGATAGGTGTGGCGCTGCACCTCAGATGCCAAAACAATCTCCTTGGTCTAGCGCTATTGAAAAGGGGATAGACTCCCTCGCTGACTGGCTGATACCGACTTTAGGCCACCCCGACGACTTTCCTTTTTACTTATAAGTTTATTATAAATTTATTGGGGATTTAAAAAAAAAAAATTTTAAATTTAAAAGAAAAATATCCCATTTATTATAAATTTATGGGGGGATTCTTTTTTTACTTTTTTTAAATTTAAAAATAAAATATCCCATTATAAATTTATGGGGGGATCTAAAAAAAAAAATTTTTAAGTTTAAAAGAAAAATATCCATTTATTATAAGTTTATTATAAATTTATGGGGGATTCTTTTTTTCTCTTTTTTTTTTTTAAATTTAAAAGAAAAATATCCTATTTATTATAAGTTTATTATAAATTTATAGTGTTTTTTTTAAAAAAAATTTTTATTACATACTGTAAAATCCAACTAACCAATGATTTAAAAAAAAAAAAAAACCCAACTATTTTACAGTCTTGACTGGCATCCTAACAATGCAATGTTGGCATGTGGCTCCACTGATTTTAAAACCAGGTAAATCTTATTTTACTCTCTTTTTTTTTTTTTTTTTTAAATTTGTTTTGTGTTCGTTATTCTCCTTTCCAATATATCTCCTCAGATTTTGTTGGATCTTTCTTAATCTGTTTTTCTCCATCTGTGTGTGTGTGTATATGTGTATATATATATAAGTAAATACACGAGCGATGTGTTTTTGATTTGGCTTTTTTAGCCGACAATTTTTGGTAGAATATGTGCTTAATTGAAGTCGTACCTAATTTTGAAAGTTAATTAATTAATAATTGATTAATTAGGTGGGCATACCTATTCAAATGTAAGGCTAAACAAATCGAGAAAAATCAATCTCTGTATGTACAATTTCGGCCTACAGAGATTGATTTTTCTCGATTTGTTTAGCCTTACAATTGAATAGGTATGTCCACCTAATTATTAATTAATTAACTTTCAAAATTAGGTACGACTTCAATTAAGCACATATTCTCCCAAAATATATATATATTTATATATTTAAAAGGGTTTTATAATTTTCTTGAAGCATTGTGTATATATTGGTTTGGAGCTTGATTTTGAAGGCTATCACAATGCAGGTGTAAAGAAAAAATAAAGTAACAATGGTGTTGTTTGTTAACCTGTGATTTATTCTTAATATTTCGAGATAAAATCTCTTCTTCAGAAGAACACTGGAACTGAAGTAGTTGTCGTTTTATGGCATTTTTAATTAGATTAATTTTAATTTTTTTTTTTTTTTTTTTTTAAATGTTACAGATGGTATTTTTATAACTGTATTCTCGTGTTGCGTGTTTACGTGAATGTGCTTTTTTGTTTGTACGTGTGCATATTATCTCCATTATTAATAGATTTATTTATTTTTTTTTCCTGCAGAATTTTCTCTGGATTTGTCAAGGATGTGGAGTCGAAACCTTCTGGCGCCCCCTGGTGGGACGGCAAGATGAATTTCGGGACTTTGCTGGCTGAATATTCGAACGGTGGAGGTAAGTTTTCATGTTTTTGAACTGTATAGTTAGTAAAGTTGGAGGAATTGACTATTGAAAGTATCAACCGGACAGTGAGAGAGTCTATCACCTTTTCACTAGCGCTAGACTAAACAAAAGATGAAAAAAATGTGATGAAAAGAAGATGAAATAAGATTTTTAAAAAAAGATGATGAAAAAAAAGACGAAAGAAAGATGATTTTTTTTCTTTTTTTTTTTTGTCATCTTATTTCATCTTTTCTTTCATTTTTTTTTTGTCATCCTCTTTTTTTCATCATCTTATTTCGACTTTTTTTTCGACTTTTTTTTTCATCCTTTTTTTTTTTCATCATTCTTTTTTTTTCATCCTTTTTTTTTTTTTCATCCTTTTTTTTTTTTTCATCATTCTTTTTTTTTCATCTTTTTTTTTTCATCTTTTTTTTTTTCATCTTTTTTTTTTTTTTCATCTTTTTTTTTCATCTGTAACGTTATGGCTTTTTCACACCACTAAATCGTATACGTAACGTTGTGGGGTCTTTACACACCGTGTCTTCAAAACACACAGTACTATTAGGACTTGTACACAAGCGCACATAGATCTAGTAGTCCTTCAAAGTCCACGAAAAAAACCCTTCCTCTTTTCTTTAGTTTATGGTCAGGCAAAGGTATCAACTTACAAGACAAGTGGTTCTTCGTCGCGGTCAATTAACTTTTTATCTCCACAGGTATCTTTGGGCAGGGGAATCCCATTTCATTGATAACATCTCCCGTAGTATTTTCCGTAGTATTTTCCGTAGTAACGAAGATGACGATGGAATTGCTTTTCATAAATTTATTCACTGCAAGTTATTGTTCTTGAGTCGGTTTCTTTAACATATGTTTTTCAGTCACTCGCCTATGACTAACCTCAGCAAAAGCCCTCTTTGGCAAATTCTGCCAACACGACTCCCCCGGCAAACTTTGTAGCCCAACTGTCTTTAAAATCTAAGGTTCCCTCATTATATAGAAATGGGTGTGGAACTTTCTAGAACATTTTGGAACCTTTCGATTGTTCTACTGTTCTACCAAATTGCACGAGTCACTTAAGAGGTCAACGGGTCAACCATCCCTTCCTTTGACAAACCGATCAAAATAAATTTTAACAGCAAAATCCTAGACTTCCTGGCTATCGAACCGAGTCACAGGTGATAATGAGAATTCCATTATCTTCTTGCTCGCCCGAATGTTTATATTTATTTTCGGGACGATTCTTCAGAGACCACCCAGTAAGATCAGAGAATCATACCACATCTATTAAGGTTTCTCTGTGTCTGGCACAAGGCCACAAATATGATGATCCCGGGTAAGGCCTGACCATTATGCTACACATCTTTTTTTTTTTTCATCTTTTTTTATCACATTTATTCATCTTTTTTACTTGTTGTTTGTTGTATTTTTAACTAAGATCAGTTTATTTTTATTTTCATATTAATATTTTTTAATTTATATTTTAATTTATATTAAAATAGCTACAATTATATATAATAGCAAAGATAGAATGGTTATTTCCTATAACTGCAACCTATGAAAATGATAATGGTATAGGACATTAAGAGTTAAGCAGCAATGAGCTTGTTCAATACTTAATTGGGTGATCACTTAAGCAACAGCAGGTACTGTAAACAATCTGAATCTTTTTGTCAAAATGGCATTAAATGACCCGAAATGGGTTGATATGCCATAAAACAAAAAAAGGTGTTTCAAAAATGGCCTTTTCATTTAAAGTTACCTGTTATTTTCCTTAAATCAAATACTGCTAAATATGTTTAATATTACATTTAAACAAAGGCTATCATTTGGGGTGGATCAGGAAAATTAAGGAGACTTCCGGCCGGGTGGAATAGGGCGGTATAGGACATTAAGAGTTAAAGCATTTGCTAAACTATTTTTCTTAAAGAATTATCTCCCCTGTTAAATGTTAATTTTTTTGTCCTTTCTTTTTCAGGTGGTTGGGTACATGATGTGTCTTTTTCACCGAGTGGTGACAAGTTGGCCTGGGTTGGGCATAATTCAAGCATTTCTGTTGTCAATGCTGCAAATGGGCAACAGTAAGTTCTATTTATTTTTTAAAATTTTTTCTTTTTTCTTTCTCTGGGGTGTTGCAGATTAACTATTGTTTCAATTCTTTTGGCGTGAAACAATTCAAAAAGACAAAGGAATTGAGAAACAAAGGGTTATGACACATCGAGTCCCACGCGTCCCAAGTTCGCACACCGTCGTTGCTTTCACCATTCTTGTCGTCTGGGAGAATATCGATCACCACCAATAGCAGTCTCCCAGATCGATACCCTGAATCGTTATGTACAGGACGTCCGAAGAGAATATTGATGAGCAATAGCAGTCTTTCCGGATCGATCCCTGTCACTGGCCGTCTTATCGTCAAACCCCACGCCGTGTCCGGGAACGCACCCATATGTCATAAGTAAAACAACAGCATCAAACAAAGAGAGACAAACAAGGCAGGTTAGGGTGATAGTCCAAGTGGTTAGGAAGAGATTATGGCACCAGGCGGTTCTATTCTACTACTCTATCATCGTTGGGTCCAGTCGAATAGGGGGGAGAGAGCCCAAATGCTCGCCTCGGCTCAACTCTGCCCAACTCCCCCCTCTGCAAACTCAACCAAGTCAACTGTCTTTCGACTTCCACGCCGAAACTTCAACTGTCTGTCATCCAAAAACTTCAACTTTACTATATATATATATATATATATATAAAATTCCCCCATCATCTCCTTGACCTGGTTAACCCTTGACTATTCTTTTGTTTGAAATAAACAACTAGAACAATCACAATACTAACACAAAGTTAATTCCAGACTTATAGTCTCCAGTATTAAAGATTAACAATAACTAGTACAATGTCCCTTGTAACTAAATCCTTACTCTAAATAAATAATTTACATTACAAACAAAAACAAATCATCCCAGATTGTATATCATATGCGTGCCAGTGAAACAAACTGAAAAGCACTAAATCAAAGTGCTACAGGGTGTTCCAGACAGAAGTCTGGATAGAAGGAAGAGTGATAAACATCTAAGGCTTGCTGCTGACTGGGTCAAACGAACTGTCCGGAAAAAACAACAATAGCAGGATGACAAAGGACTTCCTATTGACTGGTGACAAATCTACGATTGCAGGTCACGCCATACAGTTCCGATGTAATTTGAATAGACCAGAGCATGCTGGGTAAAAAATTGAAAAAGTGACGGTTAGTCCGAGAGTTCAGCAGTTGAGATTTGGTAGCCGCTGAGTTCAGTCACTCCCGTCGACTCTCCGAAAGAAGAGATTTGTTATAACTATGGTTCATTTCACCACTCATTCAAGCAGGCACTATCACGACTCACACCTCCTATTCATCCACTCCAACCGAGGAAAGAAAATAAAGTCCAGCTTTCTTTTGTATACCTGTGTTGGTTTTTAATCCAGTGTACTACACATCAGCGCTGTCAATTGATACAGTATATAACAAGAGGTACCCCCCCTTGAAAAAGGTATGAACTCCCTCCCTGCCCTTTCTGTGTATAAATTGTGTATTTAACAATAAAAATGAGGACAACAGTAAAAAAAAATCTAAATAATACAAAGTATCAAGCCTCATCTAAAAAATTCAGACAAATACCGTATTTGATGGCATATAAGACGCACCCTCATTTCAGCAGGTCGGGTTCAGGAAAAAAAGTTTTTAGTATATTTAAGCATATATTGTTGAAAATAGTCTAGCTGTGCATTACACAAGCAGAAACATAGCTGTATAAAAGCAATTTGGCAGTACAGGCAAGCAATAAGCATACACAAGACATCTCAATAGCAGGAAATAATAATAATAATAAAAGGCATACGGGAGGTCTCAAATTTCACCTACGATGTATAAGGCACGGGCAATGTTTTTAGCCAACATTTTGGGGAAAAAAGTGTGTCCTATATTGCCGCCAAATACGGTAATTTTCTGTATATAAATTGTGTATTTAACAAAGATGAGGACAGCAGTCAAAAAAATTTAAATAATACAAATTATCAAGCCTCATCTAAAAAAAATTTAGTCAAAAAATGTTTTCTGTTTTTTTAAATTTATTTATTTTTTTTGTAGGATGGCTGCTGTTAAAACTAACTTTTTGCCTTTTGTATCCTGTACTTGGTTGAATGAGTCGAGTCTTTTGGGCGTGGTAAGTTTATCTATTTATTCATTGCAAAAACTTGTACTTATTAGTAGTTCCTAGGTGATAAATTATTTGTATTAGATAGGAATACTTGGAACACCATATAATTGTGTATGAATTATTTGTATTAGATAGGAATACTTGAAACCATATAATTGTGTATGAATTTATTGTATTAGATAGGAATACTTGAAACCATATAATGTGTATGAATTATTTGTATTAGATAGGAATACTTGAAACCATATAATTGTGTATGAATTATTTGTATTAGATAGGAATACTTGAAACAATATAATTGTGTATGAATTTATTTGTATTAGATAGGAATACTTGAAACGATATAATTGTGTATGAATTATTTGTATTAGATAGGAATACTTGAAACGATATAATTGTGTATAAGTTATTTGTATTAGATAGGAATACTTCAATCCATATAACTGTTCAAACAAATGATTATTATTAAATAGGAATTGTTACTTGTATCCATATAATTGCTTTTTTATTTGTGTATATATTTTATAACACTGTTTTTTTTTGCCCCCCCCTCTTTTAATTTTAGGGCTATGATTGTTGTCCTTTGCTCTTCTCCTATTCTGACCAAGGACAACTGAGTTTTACCTGTAATTTGGATCTTCCAAAGGAACAATCTATTGGCACCAAAGGTATGTCTTTTAAATAATAATAATAATGAAATTTATTGCATACAGTGCTCAGGTGCACCATAACTTGCATAGCGTACAGTAATAATATACATGTATGTGTGCACCTGCAAAAAAAAAATTTTTGTTTTTGCATCTCCTTTTTCTTTTAAAAATCTTTCTTTTTAAAAGAAATTTCTTTCTTTTAAAAAAATCTTTCTTTCTTTTTTAAAAAAAATCTTTCTTTCTTTTTAAAAAAATCTTTCTTTCTTTTTAAAAAAAATCTTTCTTTCTTTTTTAAAAAAAAATCTTTCTTTCTTTTTAATAAAAAAATCTTTCTTTATTTTAAAAAAAAATCTTTCTTTACTTTTTAAAAAAAAATCTTTCTTTCTTTTTAAAAAAAATCTTTCTTCTTTTTTAAAAAAAAATCTTTCTTTCTTTTTAAAAAAAATCTTCTTTCTTTTTAAAAAAATCTTTCTTTCTTTTTTAAAAAAAAATCTTTCTTTCTTTTAAAAAAAAATCTTTCTTCTTTTTAAAAAAAATCTTTCTTTCTTTTAAAAAGAAATCTTTCTTTCTTTTTTAAAAAGAAATCTTTCTTTCTTTTTTAAAGAAATCTTTCTTTCTTTTTAAAAAATCTCTTTCTTTTTTAAAAGAAATCTCTTTCTTTTTTTAAAAGAAATCTCTTTCTTTTTTTAAAAGAATCTCTTTCTTTTTTTAAAAGAAATCTCTTTCTTTTTTAAAAGAAATCTCTTTCTTTTAAAAAAAAAAAATCTTTCTTTTTTTAAAAAAAAAACAAACTTAAAAAAAAAAAAATTTTTTTTTCTTAAATCTTTCATTTTGAATCTTCTTTAAATCTCTCTGTATTTTAATCTCTATCTATTTAATTTCTTTCTTTTTAAAGTGCCATGCAAAGGTTTAAAGATTTGGACAGGATGGCTGCAATTTCTGATGATACAAAAAGTTAAAACTCTTCATCAAAATACTATCACGTAATTATCACCCTTTTTTTTCTTTCTTTTTTTTTTTAAACAAATAAATTTTCCTAAAATCAGGTCAAGGTTTGTCCCTTGCTACTGGTTGTTAAGATTCTTAGGGACATTTTTAGGCTACAGTAAACTGTTGCAGTTTTCTGTATATAAGGTGTGTGCTAGTTCCCCGCCTATACTTATAGACTGGCCATGGTCACGTGATTGACCTTCTAACCAATCACTGCCAGTACTAGTGGCCTGATAAGATACTTAACCCCCCCCATATTGGTCATAATTCAAATTGCACCATTGGAGGACGCTATAGGATTGCCGGGATCTTTACCAATACTTCGAAGGACTTTATTTTAGGCTGCAGGTGAGACACTTTACAGTGGAGAATCCTTGTGGTATTAAGTTTGATCTGTGTTGTGTAATATCGAATAATGCTTTTCTGTTGGTCCGCGTATTATATATATATATATATATATATATATATTATTATGTTCTTGTGAATGTTGTTTGTTTGGTCTTTTGAAGCATTTTNCAAAGATATATGGATAGATAGATATATAGGTAGATAGATAGATAGAATATGAACATGCTAATATAGATAGATATATAGATAGATAGATATGAACATGCAAGATAGAAGATAGATATAAACATGCTAGTAAAAATGAAGATATATATATGAACATGCGCAAGATAGATATATTGTAGATAGATATATAGGTAGATAGATAGAGTAATATGAATATGCAATATAGATAGATAGATAGATAGATGTAGACATGCCTTTATATAGATAGATATTGACATAGATAGATATGTATAGAAAGATATGGGAGAAGCATATGATATACATAGCAATAGCATAATCTTTACAGATTACTTGCCATCCCTCACAATCCTATAACCCGCACCACCAGAACCTTTCCTCTCAGACCCTCAAATGACTCATCAAACCTGCTACAGATCCACAAAGTTTGATTGCAAATATGACATAGGAAGAAAACCGTCCTCTTGTTGTATCAGATGATAACAAATTTGAATGCTTATGCAACACAATATTTCTCTTAAGGACCAGAAAGCTGACTTCAGACTTTGTTACAGGATCAACAAGACACATTGTTTGTTCCTGGAGTGTGCATGAATTGTCCCTGATGAGATTTCCTAGGATTGACCAATATCCAGCCTTAGAAAACAGAATCCGACCATTGTCCAACCCTCCGTGCTCTCTCCAATATGACAGGTGTATCCTTTCAAAAGTTGACACTGAGTTTTCATGCTCAATTATTTCACTCTCCAAAACTGGTACAGCCATCATCCCATGAATTCTTGAGTCAGTTCTCTTCAATGCAGCTTTCTCCAGTTTGTCAGGATCTATTTTTATTTTTACAAGATTGTTTTTTAAGCAGTCCTTATACCTCTTCCAAGGTTAGCTGTGGCCTTTTGCCATCCACCCCAGCTGACGTAAAAGAGTTTCTTTAGCATTCTAACATCACTCAGTCACACATCAACATGAACCTGCCCATTCCATTGGGGCCATTAGTGATAAGAGTTTCAATGCTAGTTGCAATCCTGCCCTTGTAAGGACTTCTGTGGTTAGGTGTGTTGGAATTCCACTTGATGTTTAGGTAATGCATGCTCAAACATTTCTGATGAAAGTGTTTTCAAGAATTTCAAATGTCTCGAAGCAATATCCATGTCTTCCGCGAGGAGTACAATAAAACACTCAACATGCAGAGACTTATTAAAAACTTCAATTTGTTTTAATGGATAATGCTGGTATTAAGCCATAACCGTTTTTCAAGTCCTTCCATAGGCGCACAGACTGCCTTTCTGGATGCGTAGCGTGAATCTCAGCATCCAAAAGAGCGCTCTAAACAAGTCAGTGGTACTTTCCAAGTATGTGAAAGATTCACAACTATCCAACAATGTGTAATATATTGCCTGATCAGTGCCACCCAAGGACCAGGCTGACCAGGAATTGCATGGGGGTCAGGTGCAGGCTGGAAATGAAAACAGGGATGGTGGCCCGACCTGACCTTTTGAAGCCTGGAACATGCAGCAGTGAACACTTGACATTGGTTTAGGTGCAGAATAGAGGCGTGACACGGGGGATCAGACTACAATAAAAGAGCCCATAGGGAAGATCGATTAGAGAGACAATGATCAGTTCGAGATCACTTGAAAAGAACTCCTGAAGGCTTCACGTTTGTGTAACGCCTGGCAACGGACTCTCAGCTTGTAACACAACCGAGGGAATAAACATCTCATGCTTACATTTTTCCTAATACAAGTGTTTGTGTTTTTGACGGGTCCAGATGTGTATACAACAAGTACCATGGAATGATTATTAGTTGGTTTGAGTATAACTGTCACTTTTACAGGAAGTGAACATTTACCTTGGTCTTCGTAAAGCTTATTTTAATCCAAACGCAGTGACGGATGAAATACCATTAGATAACAGGGGTTAAGCAGCGTGAGAACTTTCTGTCGTAGTGGAACCTTTCTTGTCGTAAATTGGGGCCATCACGGAAACTTTTGAACCTAACCCTTTATTCATCTCACGGGGGTATCCTGTTCTCATTCCGTAACCATAGCTTGGGGTTAGGAGCTATGGTTGGTTATTTTACTATAAACGTGTTATTATTTTTTTCCTAAACGTTGTACTGATAAACAATGAAAGATAGGACAATAGTCACTTTTTACAGGAGTGAACATGACTTTTGTCTTCGTCAAGCTTGATTTTAATCAAAAGCAGTGCACGGATGAAATACAATAGATAACAGGGTAAAGCAGGGAGAGGTTTGGCCCTCTAACGCTATTCTCAATATTCTTTCTGGTAATATTAATTCCTTGCATTCCAGCATTTGTGAGAAGGCAGTCTTCTGGATTTAGTTTTTTTGACTTGAGAAGATTTTAAAGTCAAAGAGCATGCCTACACACTTATCAGAGGGAGTCGCTTTACACCGATGCGGAAGGATTTTCAAAATATTGTGAGCCTAATTTGCTGCCTAGTGCACTTGCTTTGGATATATATATATATATACATAACTATATATATATATTAGTAAGTGAAGAAAAACTCTAAACTTGCTTCATTACAATAATTTATATGTCAACTTAGTAAATGAAAGAAATTGCACATTGAGGCTCTCCTTATGCGTCTACCTGCCATCAGCTTGGTTAAACACACATAGGAAAGACCCTAACTACGGAAAAAAAAACTATATATAATATATATATATGGTTTTTCCTATAACTCCAACATAAAACAAAGGGGAAAATCCTGACTGATAAATTATTTCATCTATTTTTCCCATATTAAACTCTTAACCCTAACCCTAAACCCGTAACCCTAAACCCTAACCCTAACCCTAACCCGGTGCTTTTTCTCTAGTAGATAATGAATAAATTAAATTTATCAGTCATGAGTGGTTCCCCATTTGCTATATTTTGGACTTATCATAAAATAACCTGGCGGGTTTAGCTCAGTCGTGAGAGCGTTCGGCTAGAAACCACAAAGTTCCTAGGTCTGATACCGGCCCTCCAAACTCAGCGTATGAGTAGCACAGGATTGTGCGGTAAAGAGGAGGCTGATGGTGGTGTGGCGCTCCACCTCAGAGTAAAAAATCTCCTTGTCTAGTTGCTAGTGAAAAGGGGATAGACTCCTCACTGATGGCTATACCGACTTAGGCCGCTCCAACAACTTTACTTTACAGTTTATTTATATATATATATAATATATATATATACTGTATATAATATATGCATTTTATATAGTAAAAATTCATATATCCATGCATTTTTATAGTAAAAATCATTTCTAATCCATTTGTACAACATCCAATTGTTTGTCTACTTTCTACACATATATTGTGTAATAATATTTAGATATAGAGGAGAGATAGGGGAAGGAAAACTCTGAATTCAAACCAGTTATTAATTTGGTTTAAAAATTCACTTTTCTGTTCAACATCCTGGCTTGTGGAGGAGGGGTTGGTAATCTTTGAGTATTAAATTCTTCTGCATAAAACTCAATGTTTTTATTTTGGTCATCCTTTAAAGAATGAACATTTTAAAGTATGATGCTCTCGCAGCGGCGCACCACAAATGGTGTGGACCTATTTGTGTTTGAATTGCGTATCTATGCAGGAATGCTAAGAACTATACCACAACAAGAATGTGCTCTAGTTTAGGGTTTAAGTTAAACGACACAACGCCCAAATAATTAAAAAAAAGAAAAAAAAAAGAAGAGAAAAGACACCCACTGAAACATATTGCTAGCTTAGTATAAAATTGTCCTGTGGTTTAAAAAAAAATAAGGTTATTTTCTATACTCCAACATAAACAAAGGGAAACCACTCTTGACTGATAAATTAACCCTAAACCAACCCAACCTTAAACCTAAACCCTAACCCTAGCCCTAACCCCGTCTTTTTTTCCTAGTAGATCAATAAATATAATAAATAATTTTATCAGTCAAAGAGTGTTCCCCTTTGTTTATGTTGGAGTTATAGGAAATAACCAAACAATAAATCTGTTTTTCTATATATTTTTCTGTATTTTTTTGTTTTGGTTTGATTTGTTTTACTTACATTAAGTACCACCAAAAATACGTCATTTTATCATTTTAGCCACATTGAAGAAGAAAAAACATATTTTTGATTTTTTTTATTAATCTTGGCAAAAAAGAAATAAACCAGCAACATAAAGAGTTGTTAGCAAAGAAAAACAGTTATATTCCAAATATCGAATTTTCGCGATTGGGGAAAAATATTAACTCACCATTAGCTTGAAAAATAAGTAAAACAGTCTATTTTTTTTTATAAGAGGTTTGGTTTCTTGATATTTTTTAGCAAGAAATCTGTATTCATGTTCTTTTTACTAAAGCTATTGCATTGGAACTTATAAAAATCTGTCTGATATAATTATGTAGACCGCTTATCTTTATAGACAAAAAGTAAAAAATCATTTTTTGTCAGTTCATTTTTCATATTTCATGAAAATTAAAAAGGGGGTGGGGTAGACCTCATAAAAAAATATTTCCAATACTTTTAGAAACACGATTTCAGACATATTTTCATCAAGTGGTAAGTATTTTAAGAAATTATAGACCATTAATTGGATTTTTCATAGAATTAAAAAAAAAAGCCTCTAGTCATAACTTGTTTTTGGCTACGTTAAATTTCAACTGATTTTAACGGTGCAAAAATGTAACATTGTTTTGTTGTTCATAAATTTTCATTATTCTGTAAGGCTGATAATTTAAAAAAAAAATCATCAAAGTTGTTTGGTTTAATGGTCTTTCTTTTTGAATGGACAAAAATTTTCAAGATAATATACATTTATGTAAGTTCATTGTGTTAAATTATAGGCCCGGAGGGGGTGGCGTAAATTTCAATAGGAAAATTTTGAATTCATGGTTTGGTTTGATTTTGTTTTTTGTTACGCATATCAACCTCAGTGGGTCATTTAATGCTGAAAAGTTTTGAAATAAATTCATTCTTAATGGATACTCAGTGTTTTTAATAAATTTCATCCTTAACAATTGATGGGTTGCACGCAGGCAACAAGGTGTCCCCGAATGCTGCAGTTTGTGTATTATAAAGCCCAAGCTGACAGGGACTGCCTAAGGAATAGGAACGATCCATGTAGAGTAAATGGTTAACAAGGTTTGTCTGTTTTTGTTTTACGCATATCAACCACGGTGACTCATTTAATGCCGGAAAAGTTTTGAATATAGATTTATTCTTATGGATACTACAATTTTGTTTATAAACTACATGTTTTTCGATTTAATCCATAGATGGACCCTAACAGGTTACTACCACTCCGGGTGGAGTGGATCTGAGAGTAATGGTGATAAAGGGGTGCTCTACATTTCCAACCTCCAAAACTGGAACACTCACCACAGATAGAGTTTAACGTCATTCCCAGGACTGAAGACCCCAGCCACCGCCGTTCCTAGCACCATATGATAAAAAGGTTGGGCTTCGCATAAGGGCAATAGGGTTGAGAATCATATAGGCAGGCACATGAACATGTGACCAGTCTTCTAGCCCAATAAGGACCAAAGTGGAGTTTGAAAGTCATGAACTGATCAACCACCTGGTTCTATCCTTAAGCATCACGGGTCACTACCCACGGCCAACAGGTGGCCCATTGAGGGAGTCTTACCCTCTGTAGAGTGGCAGGTCGTTGTTATTCTAACACCCCAGCCAACCAGGGCAGTTGAAATTCATGGGTAAATTGTCTGAAATGCCTTATTTTAAGGTATTGGAAAATAATAAAAAAAACCCACTTAAACAGAGCCTGGGGGTTACAGTGGACTTGCAACGTTGTGTTTATAACAATAAAGAGAGGACAACAGTCCATATATAAAAAATTATTACATATTAAGCTCATTCTCAATAAATCACATTACAATTAAAATGATAAATAAAAAAAACACCTAAAAAGGTCATTATCATCTTAAACAACAGCAACGTCGAGCATCTTTTTTGATCTTTAATGTTTCTAACAACGTTGAGCATGCTACAAAGTCAGAAACAAACAGCATAGCTCACATGATTTTCTGGAAACATTTTTTGCACGCTCAGAGTTTCCGAGGGTATGGAATAATCTGCCTGCATCCGTTGTAGGGCTTGCCAAACACTGCATCTTTTCAAACACCTCCATGCTTCCTGTATTCTGCAATCTGCCAACACTATACCTAAAATTCCATAACACACACATATGGCATTGCACATGCACACGTACATGTATATCATTTACTATTATTGCATTATCTTTCCTGACACTAATACATTATTCTATTGTACTAGAAAATGAGGCTTTGATGAGTTGTGGTGCACCTGAGAACTGTACACATACATGTTATATTATTACTGTACGCAATTCTATGTTCCTGACACTAATACATTATTCTAGTGTACTAGACAATGAGACTGTAGATGGGTGTGGTACACCTGAGCACTGTACACATCATGTATATTATTACTGTACACTATTCATGTTCCTGACACTAATTTACATTATTCTAATGTACTAGCATGAGAATTGATGAGTTGTGGGTGCACGGAGCACTGTTACACATACATGTAATATTTTACTGTAGCTTTCATGTTCCTGACACTAATACATTATTCTATATACTAGACATGAGGACTTTGATGAGGTTGTGGTGCCCTGAGACTTGTACACATAGCATGTATAACTATTACTGTTATGCTATCATGTTCTGACACTAATACATTTATTCATATGTACTAGACATGAGACTTTGCATGAGTTGTGGTGGCACCTGAGCACTGTAACACAACATGTATATTATTACTGTAAATGCTATTCATGTTCCGGCCACTATACATTTATTCTATTGTACTAGACATGAGACTTTGATGAGTTGTGGTGGCACCTGAGAACTGTACACATACATGTATATTTATTACTGTATGCTATCGTTCCTGAAACTAATACATGTAATTCTATGTACTAGACATGAGGACTTTGATGAGTTTTGGTGCACCTGAGCACTGTACAATTACATGTATTATTATTACTGTATGCTATTCATGTTGCCTGACAGCAAATACATTATTCTGGTACTTGACATGAGACTTTTTTGATGAAGTTGTGGTGCCACCGGAGCACATGTACACATACATGGTATATAATTACTGTACGCTATTTCATGTTCCTGACAGCTAATACATTATTCTATGTACTAGACTGAGACTTTGATGAGTTGTGGTGCACCGGAGCACTGGTAACATACATGTATAATTATTACTTGTACGCTATTCATGTTCCTGACACTATACATTATTCTACGTAGCTCGACATGAGACTTTGATGAGTTGTGGTGCACCTGAGCACTGTAACACATACATGTATATGTTATTACTGTATGCTATTCATGTTCCTGACACCTATACATTATTCTACGTACTAGACATTGAGACTTTGCATGATTGTTGGTGGCACCTGAGACAGTACACATACATGTATATTTTACTTGATGCTATTCATGTTCCTGACACTAATTACATTATTCTATGTACTGACATGAGACTTTGCATGAGATTGTGGATGCACCTGAGCACGTACACATACATGTATAGTATTACTGTATGCTATTCATCGTTTCCTGACACTAATACATTATTCTATGTAACTAGACATGAGACTTTGATGAGTTGTGGTGCACCTGACACTGTACACATACACGTATATATATTACTATACGCTATTCATATTTCCTGACACTCAATACAGTTATTCTATTTACTAGACATGAAGACTTTGATGAGTTGTGCGTGCACCTGAGCACTGTACACATACATGTATACTATTACTGTACGCTATTCATGTTCTGACACTAATACATTATTCTATGTACTTTAGACATGAGACTTTGATGAGGTTGTGGTGCCCACCTGAGGCACTGCTACACATACATATATATTATTACTGTACACTATCATGTTCCTGACACTAAATACATTATTCTATGTACTAGAACATGAGACTTTGATTGAGATTGTTGGTGCCACCTGAACACTGTAACAATAAATTTCCTTATTAATATAGTCCGAGGTTACAGTGACCCGAATGTTGTCTTTATACACAAATAAAGATGAGGACAACAGACTGAAATATCATTATTATTCATATTAAGCCTCATCTCATGAATACACATAGAAATAAGCATTGATTCTGTTTTTTATCTAAATCAACATGGCGTGTAGTTTTTGTTGCATCTGATGCACAAGTGGATAATCCCACATTTTTCAGCGCGTCTACTTCAATTGCATCAAATGCGAATGATATGTGAAGTGGTGTGTACACGTTTCTATACATGTGTACATAGATACACTGATATTTCTTACAGAAATAGAAATTCATTTTTGGCTAGCAGAGTCAAGAAGAAACAAAGTTTGCAGTACATTTTTATAATAACAAGCATTTCCAATACATTTTTAAGTAAAAAATCATTTTGCAATACATTTTTATAGTAAAAATAATTCCAATGCATTTTATAATAAAAATAGTTTCCAATGCATTTTTATAGTAAAATAATTTCAAATAGATTTTTATAGTAAAAATCATTTCAATGCATTTTTATAGTAAAAATCATTTCCAATCCATTTTTATAGTAAAATCATTTCCAATCATTTTAATAGTGAAAATCAATTCCAATGCATTTTTATTAGGTAAAATCATTTCAATGCATTTTTATAGTAAAAATAATTTCCAATCATTTTTATAGTGAAAATCTATTTCCTATGCATTTTATAGTAAAAATCATTTCCAATCCATTTTTATAGTAAAAATCATTTCCAATCCATTTAATAGTGAAAATCATTTTCCAATGCATTTTTATAGTAAAAAATCATTTCCAATGCATTTTTATAGTAAAAATAATTTCCAATCCAATTTTTATAGGTGAAAATCATTTCTATGCATTTCTGTTGTAAAAATAATTTCCAATTACATTTTTAAAGTAAAAAATAATTTCCAATACATTTCTATAGTAAAAAATCATTTTCAATGCATTTTTATAGTAAAACCGATTTCCAATGCATTTTTATAGATAAAATCATTGTCCAATGCATTTTTGTAATAAAAATGATTTCCAATGCATTTTTATAGTAAAATCATTTCGCAATGTATTTTTATAGTAAAAATCATTACCAATGGCATTTCTATAATAAAAAATCATTTCCAATGCATTTTTATAGTAAAAATCATTTCCAATGCATTTTTATAGATAAAATCATTGTCCAATGCATTTTTGTAATAAAAAAATGATTTCCAATGCATTTTTATATGTAAAATCATTTCCAATGTTATTTTATAGTAAAAATCATTACCAATGCATTTTTATAGTAAAATCATTTCCAATGCATTTTTTAATAGTAAAAATCATATCTTGATGCATTTTTAGTAAAAATCATTCACCTATGCATTTTTATAGTAAATATCATTACCAATGCATTTTTATAGTAAAAATTATTTCCAATGCATTTTTATAGCAAAATAATCTTCAATAGATATATATATATTTATTTTCAGTATCACAGTGAATTTAATTAGGACATGCAATTTTTGGGCTTATCTTTTTCATAAATCCTACTTTGTTGATATCATAGGTTATATAAACATCTAATTAACTTATTTTTTTCTCGTTTCCATTGTTAAGGTCGTTCAAGTAGGAATTGGTTGAGGAATTTGCTTGAAGAATTACTGTCAGTTAGTTCCGCACACTGCAGCTCGATTTATTTTTGTTTTCTGAATTCTTCGACAGGCACAAAATGAAACAGCTTTTCTAGCAACAGAAGAAATAAATTGAAGAATCTCTGAATTCTTTTGTAATAAGTAGGTTAGTAGAGCAGAATTGTAGAATTTCTTGGTAATAGTTGCAGAAGATTATTTACTCTTTCAAGAATAAGGACAAAAAATAAGATGTACAAATAAAAAAATGATATAAAAATAATATCTAATGCATTTTATAGTAAAAATCATTTCCAATGCATTTTTATATTAAACATTTTTTGCAGTGATTTTTTATAGTAAAAAAATTAATTGGCAATGAATTTTATAGTAAAAATCATTTCTAATGAATTTTATAATAAAAATCATTTCAAATGCATTTTTTTATAATAGAAATTATTTCCAAAAATATCATTTCTAAATCCATTTTTTATAGTAAAAATCATTTCCAATGCATTTTTATAGTAAAAATCATTGTCCAATGCTTTTTATATAGTAAAAATCATTTCCAATAGCATTTTTATAGTAAAAAATCATTTCCAATGACATTTTTATAGTAAAAATCATTGTCCAATGCATCTTATAGTAAATATCATTACCAATGCATTTTTATTAGTAAAAATTATTTTCCAATGCATTTTTATAGTAAAATAATTTCCAAATGCATTTTATAGTAAAAATTATTTCCAATGCATTTTGATATAAAAAATCATTATCTAGCATTTCTATAATATAAAAATCATTTCCAATGCATTTTATAGTAAAAATCTTACCAATGATTTTTACTTAAAATCATTTACCAATGCATTTCTAGTAATAAAATCATTTCCAATGCATTTTAATAGTAAAAATCATTCCAATGCTTTTTATATTAAAAATCATTGTTCAAAGTATTTTTTAATAAAAAATGATTTCCAATGGCATTTTTAAGTAAAAATGATTTCCAAATGCTTTTATTATAAAATGTACCAATGCATTTTTGAGTTAAAAATCATTCCAATGCATTTTTATAGTAAAAATACTTTTCTAGTATATTATTAAAGTAGGTTAGCAGAGCAAAACAATAATTTTTTATATTTACAGAAGACGAGTTTTCTCTTTCAAGAATAGAAAATAAAATCCATTAAAAAACATTAAAAAAGCATTAAAATATCCATTAAAACAAAAACAATTAAAAAAGAATAAAAAAAAAAAGTCTTTAGACGAGGTATATAATGGAAGTGACTCCAGAGCGGCGATCATTTTTTGTTTCGTCTTCTCTCTCTTTTGGCAATTTTGCATGTTCTTGGATCTTTGTAAGGTCATTGGGTGTTAAAACTTCTGCATGCCAGAAAAGAAACAAGAAAATGCTATTTGCTCCAAGAATCTTCGGTATGTCAGTGAATCTGTCAGGAGATTTTTAGCTTTCTGCTCACTAGTAGATGAAAGATAAAATATATATTGTCTGCGTCTCTTATGTTGCTGAAAATATTTTGCTTGATAAGTTTTTGTTTGTTTTGTGTAAGAAGAATTGTATGTATGATATCTCACTCCTTTAGTCAATCACCCTCTCACTCTCAAACACTTTGTGCACTCTCTCTCTCTCTCCACACTCACCTCTCTTCTCTCTCTCTCTCTCTCTCTCAACTCTCTCTCTCTCTCTCTGTCTGTTTCTAGTTTTTGTCTATTTTGTGTAAGAAATTTGATTTATATGATAATGCATTATCCTTTAGTCAATCACCCTCTCACTCTCAAACACTTGTACACTCTCTCTCTCTCACTCACTCTCTCACTCTCTCTCTCTCTCACTCTCTCTCTCTCTCTCTCTCTCTCTCTCTCTCTCTCTCTCTCTGACATATATCTCTACAGCTTTTCTAAGTTTTGTCTATTTTGTGTAAGAAGAATTTGATTGTATGATATTGCATATCCCTTTAGTCAATCACCCTCTCCCTCTCATACGCTGGTGGCTCTCTTCACACACACTCTCTCTCTCTCTTTACTCCCATCTATTCACAACTCACTCATGCTCTCTCTCTCTCTCTCTCTCTGTCTCTCTCTCTTCTCTTCTCTCCTCTCTCTGACTGATTCTCACCGATTGCATGATATGCATATCAACTCTCACGTCATTGACTCACTTACCCGCTTTCTCCCCCTGCTCTCTCACCTTCTCTCACTTCGCTTATGCCCTCGTCTCTCTCTATCCCCTCCTCTATCACCTTCTGCTCACTCGCTTATGCTCTCTCTCTATCCCACTCTCTCTCGCCTTCGATTCACTCGCTTATGCTCTCCCCTCTCTCTCCCCCCTCTCTCCCTCTCTCCTCTCTCTGTTTTTAAGTTTTGTCTGTTTTTGTGCAAGAACAATTTGATTGCATGATATGCATATCTACTCTCGCCTCCTTTACTCACTCACCCTCTCTCTTCTCATAACATTTGTGCTCTCTCTCTCTCTCCCACTCTCATCTATTCTCACCACACTCGTGCTTTCTCTCTTTCTCTTTCTCTTTCTCTCTCTATTCTCTCTGCTCTCTGACTGACTCTCTCCGTTTGGCATGATACGCATATCAACTCTCACTCCTTTACTCACTTACCCGTTCTCTCTCTCTCTCTCTCTCTCTCTCTCTCTTTATCCCCTCTTGCTCACCTTCTCTCACTCGCTTATGCTCTCTCTCTCTCCCTCTCTTCAACCTTCTCTCACTCGCTTATGCTCTCTCTCTCTCACTCTCACTCGCTCATGCTTTATCTCCCCCCCTCTCTCTCTCTTACTACCTCGCTCGTTTCTAGTTTTTGTTGTTTTGCTTTTGCCAAGGAAAACCCCCAAAAATTTTGATTGTATTGATATGCATATCCAATCTCAATCTTTTATTCACTTACCCTCTCTCTCACTCACTCTAACTCTCTCTATTCTCTCTCTCTCTCTCACTCTTACCTTCTCTCTCTCACCTTCTCTCACTCACTCATGCTCTCCCCCTCTCTCTCTTCCTGACTACCTCTCTTTATTTTTTTTTAGTTTTGTCTGTTTTGTGTAAGAACAATTCGATTGCATGATGTGCATATCCACTCTCCCTCCTTTAGTCACCCACCCTCTCTCTCACTCACTCTCACTCTTTCTTTCCCCCTCACTCTCATCTACTCTCACTCGCTCATGTTCTCTCTCTCTCTCTCTCTCTCTCTCTCTCTCTCTCTTCTCTCTCTCTCTCTCTCTCTCTCTCTCCATTTTCTAAGTTTTTGTCTGTTTGTGCAAGAACAATTTGATTGCATAATACGCATATCTACTCTCATTCCTTTACTCGCTTTCTTCTCTCTCTCTCTCTCTCTCTCACTCACTTCTGCTCTCTCTCTTTCTTTCTTTCTTTTACTCTCTCATAACAATTCTCAGCATTCCAGAAGTCTTCTCTCTCTATATCTCTCCCTCTCCCACTCACATGCACACACACTTTCTCAGAATAATTGATGTGACAAATCTTCTCTCTCTGTCTCTCAGGACAAATCAATCAAATAAAATGTCTTCTCTCTCTCTCTCTCTCTCTCTCTCTCTCACTCACTCACTCACTCTATCTATCTATCTATGCTCTCTCTCTCTCTCTCTCTCTCTCTCCATCTCTATATATCTATTGGGATATCTTTGTGTGTGGTTTTTGGCTCATTCTTTCACTTTCTCTCTATCTATATCTATCTTACTCTCTCTCACTTTATCTATCTATCTATCTATCTATCTATCTATGCTCTCTCTCTCTCTATTGTCCTCATCTTCATTTTTATCTGTACAATGTTTCAGCTGATGTGCCCATCCGGCCTTCTTCTGGAATTTGTTGCTGGACTTGGGAACCATCTTGGTCTCGGGAACCTTCTTGTCGCAATCGAGAACCTTCTTGTCATAATCGGGAGCCATCACGGAATTTTGAACCTAACCCTTTATTCAGTCTACGGAGATATCCTGTTCTCATTCCGCTAACCATAGCTTGGGTTAGGTTTAAAGTTCCATGATGGCTCTCGATTACGACAAGAAGGTTCCTGATTATGACAAGAAGCTTCTCGAGTACAAGATGGTTCCCGAGTCCGACAAGAAATACTTGAAGAAGGCCGGAGAGCACATCAGCTGAAACGTCATACAGATAACAATGAAGATGAGGACAATAGTGCGAATAATCCAAAAAATACTCATTATCAAGCCTCATCTAAAAAATTCAGAGAAATGGTGTAGATAACAATAAAGATGAGAACAATAGTCCGAATAATACAAATAATACTAATTATCAAGCCTCATCTAAAAAATTCAGAGAAATAGTGTAGATAACAATAAAGATGAGGACAATAGTCTGAATAATACAAATAATACTCATTATCCAGCCTCATCTCAAAAATTCAGAGAAATAGTGTAGATAACAATAAAGATGAGGACAATAGTCCGAATAATACAAATAATACTAATTATCAAGCCTCATCTCAAAAATTCAGAGAAATAGTGTAGATAACAATAAAGATGAGGACAATAGTCTGAATAATACAAATAATACTAATTATCAAGCCTCATCTCAAAAATTCAGAGAAATAGTGTAGATAACAATAAAGATGAGGACAATAGTGCGAATAATCCAAATAATACTAATTATCAAGCCTCATCTCAAAAATTCAGAGAAATAGTGTAGATAACAATAAAGATGAGGACAATAGTGCGAATAATCCAAATAATACTAATTATCAAGCCTCATCTTAAAAATTCAGAGAAATAGTGTAGATAACAATAAAGATGAGGACAATAGTCCAAATTATCCAAATAATACTCATTATCAACCCATCTATTTGAGTGAGTTCAGAGGAGAGCTACTAAATTAGTGAATAATTTAAAATCCCTTTCGTATGAAGAAAGACTTAGGAACATTGACTTACCAAGTCTGGTTTATCGACGTATGAGAGGGGATATGATCGAAGCCTACAAATATACACATGGTTTTTATTCAATGAACTCTGACCTACTAAACATGGTTAGTTTTAAAGTGGGGGCTCGTTTTACAATTTAGGCATAAATTGGATCCTCCTTTTATGACCGTAATTTTGTTTTTTCGTCGACGATGATTAAAATCTGACGTTTTTATTTTAGAGTACCAAAGCCAAAAAGAACAGAAATAACAACAACAAAAAGTAATATTCAACTTTTTACTCGTAAATTCCTGGCATAAAATTAGGCTTGGACATTTTATGGCAGGAATTTACGAGTAAAAAGTTGAAGTGTAAAAACGAACCCCCACTTTAAAACTAACCATTCTCACAAAATAAAAACTTTTAGAATATACACATTGAAGTGAATATTAGAATAAATAAAGAAAATATATTTAGTATTGTAACATAACGGGTGCAAGAAAAATAAAACATTTATTGCAAAAACACGGACATAAAATGGGGGTTCAGTTTATTTTATGGTAGGAATTTACGAGCAAATAGTCCTTTATTACCCATATTTCTGTACATAAATTTCATGTCTTTTGTTATAACTATTGTTTGTATCTTTCTTACTGTTTGCTTATGTTAAGTTTTTAAGTGCCATTCCTTGGCCTTATAGCAGAAGCGCTTATCTGGTGGAATCCTTGATAAAGAGTTGGTCGACGATGTGAATCCTTTGGTTACTAAAGTGTCCTGAGTAATTGGTAATCGTATGTCCTTCAAGAGTATTGGTAATGATCCCGGCAATCCTATGTACGTCCTCAAAGAGTAATATTTGAATTATGACCAATGTGCAGGGTTTAAGTATCTTTTCAGGCCACTAGTACTGCCAGTGATTGGTTAGAAGAGTCAATCACGTGACCATGGCCAGTCTATAAGTATAGGCGGGGAACAAGCACACACCTTATATACAGAAAACTGCAACAGTTTACTGCAGCCTAAAAATGTCCCTAAGAATCTTAACAACCAGTAGCAAGGGACAACCCTTGACCTGATTTTATAAAAAGTCATAGTTGTTTAAATTTTTAAAATAGAAGTAATACTTATGTGATAATATTCTGATGCAGAGTTTTAATTAAATATATTTTGATTAAATATTAAAAGATCAACAAAAATTTTAAAAAAAGTTGCCCACAATCATATGGTTTCAAGTATTGCTATTCAATACAAATAATTTGCATACAATTTCACTCGCAATAAGTAATAATGAATCTGCGAGACTAACTTTAAAAAAAATCTACCCAGGCGATGCCAGGTAGCCACTTCTAGTATATAAGATACTGTTGAATTTATTTGGATTTTTTCCTAACATATTTCTGTACATAAATTTCACGTCTTTTGTTATAACTATCGTTTATATCTTTCTTACACTTATGTTAAGTTCTGTACATAAATTTCACGTCTTTTGTTATAACTATTCTTTGTATCTTTCTTACACTTATGTTAAATTCTGTACATAAATTTCACGTCTTTTGTTATAACTATCGTTTATATCTTTCTTACTCTTATGTTAGGTTCTGTACTAAATTTCACGTCTTTGTTATAACTATTGTTTATATCTTTCTTACACTTATGTTAAGTTCTGTACATAAATTTCACGTCTTTTGTTATAACTATTGTTTATCTTTCTTACACTTATGTTAAGTTCTGTACATAAATTTCACGTCTTTTGTTATAACTATTGTTTATATCTTCTTACACTTATGTTAAGTTCTGTACATAAATTTCATGTCTTTTGTTATAACTATCGTTTATATCTTTCTTACTCTTATGTTAAGTTCTGTACATAAATTTCACGTCTTTTGTTATAACTATTGTTTGTATCTTTCTTACTCTTATGTTAGGTTCTGTACATAAATTTCACGTCTTTTGTTATAACTATTGTTTATATCTTTCTTACACTTATGTTAAGTTCTGTACATAAATTTCATGTCTTTTGTTATAACTATTGTTTATATCTTTCTTACACTTATGTTAAGTTCTGTACATAAATTTCACGTCTTTTGTTATAACTATTGTTTGTATCTTTCTTACTTTTATGTTAGGTTCTGTACATAAATTTCACGTCTTTTGTTATAACTATTGTTTATATCTTTCTTACACTTATGTTAAGTTCTGTACATAAATTTCACGTCTTTTGTTATAACTATTGTTTGTATCTTTCTTACTCTTATGTTAAATTCTGTACATAAATTTCACGTCTTTTGTTATAACTATTGTTTGTATCTTTCTTACTCTTATGTTAAGTTCTGTACATAAATTTCACGTCTTTTGTTATAACTATTGTTTATATCTTTCTTACTCTTATGTTAAGTTCTGTACATAAATTTCACGTCTTTTGTTATAACTATTGTTTATATCTTTCTTACACTTATGTTAAGTTCTGTACATAAATTTCACGTCTTTTGTTATAACTATTCTTTGTATCTTTCTTACACTTATGTTAAATTCTGTACATAAATTTCACGTCTTTTGTTATAACTATTGTTTGTATCTTTCTTACTCTTATGTTAGGTTCTGTACATAAATTTCACGTCTTTTGTTATAACTATTGTTTATATCTTTCTTACACTTATGTTAAGTTCTGTACATAAATTTCACGTCTTTTGTTATAACTATTGTTTATATCTTTCTTACACTTATGTTAAGTTCTGTACATAAATTTCACGTCTTTTGTTATAACTATTGTTTATATCTTTCTTACTCTTATGTTAAGTTCTGTACATAAATTTCACGTCTTGTGTTATAACTATTGTTTGTATCTTTCATACTCTTATGTTAAGTTCTGTACATAAATTTCACGTCTTGTGTTATAACTATTGTTTGTATCTTTCTTACTCTTATGTTAAGTTTGTACATAAATTTCACGTCTCTTGTTATAACTATTGTTTATATCTTTCTTACTCTTATGTTAAGTTCTGTACATAAATTTCACGTCTTTTGTTATAACTATTGTTGTATCTTTTTTTACTCTTATGTTAAGTTCTGTACATAAATTTCACGTCTTTTTTATAACTATTGTTTATATCTTTCTTACTCTTATGTTAAGTTCTGTACATAAATTTCACGTCTTTTGTTATAACTATTGTTTATATCTTTCTTACTCTTATGTTAAGTTCTGTACATAAATTTCACGTCTTTTGTTATATCTATTGTTTGTATCTTTTTTACTCTTATGTTAAGTTCTGTACATAAATTTCACGTCTTTTGTTATAACTATTGTTTATATCTTTCTTACTCTTATGTTAAGTTCTGTACATAAATTTCACGTCTTTTGTTATAACTATTGTTTATATCTTTCTTACTCTTATGTTAAGTTCTGTACATAAATTTCACGTCTTTTGTTATAACTATTGTTTATATCTTTCTTACTCTTATGTTAAGTTCTGTACATAAATTTCACGTCTTTTGTTATAACTATTGTTTATATCTTTCTTACTCTTATGTTAAGTTCTGTACATAAATTTCACGTCTCTTGTTATAACTATTGTTTATCTTTCTTACTCTTATGTTAAGTTCTGTACATAAATTTCACGTCTTTGTTATAACTATTGTTTATATCTTTCTTACTCTTATGTTAAGTTCTGTACATAAATTTCACGTCTTTTGTTATAACTATTGTTTATATCTTTCTTACTCTTATGTTAAGTTCTGTACATAAATTTCACGTCTTTTGTTATAACTATTGTTTATATCTTTCTTACTCTTATGTTAAGTTCTGTACATAAATTTCACGTCTTTTGTTATAACTATTGTTTATATCTTTCTTACTCTTATGTTAAGTTCTGTACATAAATTTCACGTCTTTTGTTATAACTATTGTTTATATCTTTCTTACTCTTATGTTTTCTGTACATAAATTTCACGTCTTTTGTTATAACTATTGTTTGTATCTTCTAACTGTTTGTTTCACACCCTGCTTAACCATTAAAGTACAATATTGTCCTTATCAAGTCTAGTCTCTTTACCCCTCGCCCCCCCCCCTCTCTCTCTTCTCTACTCTAGTATTGCCATATAACGAGTGAAAGTATCAAAGCTAGTCCTGGGGGACCCGCAATAAGTAGTGAGAAGGTTTAGCAGATGTCATGTCACACGCCTCGATAACCCAAAGCAAGATGCTGGCCTGGAATCGGTCCAAGAATTGAAGGTGGCAATGACGGACAGAGAAGTGCAGAATAAGGACTGTGTGTTGCTTATGGTGCAGCCCTGTCTGACTAACTAAAACTAACATCATTCTTCATTTCATCATTTTTCGACCAGCATTCAATTTTTTTCTATTTCCAATGCATTTTTATAGTAAAAATCATTTCCAATGCATTTTTATTGTAAAAATCATTTCCAATGATTTTATTTAGTAAAAATCATTTTCCAATGCATTTTTATATAAAAATCATTCTAATGCATTTTTATAGTAAAAATCATTTCCAATGTATTTTTATAGTAAATATAATTTCCAATACATTTTTATAGTAAAAATCACTTCCAATGCATTTTTATAGTAAAAACTATTGCCCAATGCATTTTTATAGTAAAAATCATTTTCAAATGCATTTTTATAGTAAAAACTAATTTCCAATGTATTTTTATAGTAAATATAATTTCCAATACATTTTTATAGTAAAACTAATTTCCAAAAAAAAACTATTGCCCAATGCATTTTTATAGTAAAAACTATGCCCAATGCATTTTTATTGTAAAAATCACATCCAAAGCATTTTTATAGTAAAAATCATTTCCAGTGCATTTTTATATCTAAAAATCATTTCCAATGAATTAAATATTTAGTATTAAATATTTGCAGCTCTTTTTTTTACATGTTATGCTTACTTTACTGTTTATTTTACAGTTATTTTACAATTAACAGTTTTACATAAACGTTTGTGCAGAATTCATTAATTACATAATTGGTTACAACAAAATAACTGCAAGGCGGACTGGGGTAAATAAGGAGGGGTCCATGATAGATCAATCAAATTTTTGTAAACGGCTGCAGTGAAATCATATCCATGTGTCCCTGTGTTTTTCTTTTTTCTTCCCTCACCATTTCAAGCTAACTGTAAATATATTTCAATAGTTTCTTAGTAATGAATAACACAAGATAGGTTGCAAGGTAGGAGTTAGAGGGCTTTAGTTGGGACCCATAAATTTCACATGGACTCATTCAAAGTAAGTATGTGCGTCCTCGGACGCATTAAATCAAAAATCGACGAGAGAGTCCATTAAAAAATATATATACTAGCAAAATAAAAAAACGTCCTCTGGGCGATATAAAAATAGATTTTTGAAACATATTGCCTGAGGGGTGGGAGTAAAAAAATTAATATCAGCGACTTTGTACCCTAAGTAATTAAAATCAAGAAGTGCTTGGTCATCAGCGTAGTCTACATCAGCATCTGTGACCGTCTGTGCGGGATATCGCCTGCTTCTTGCCTTTTTTAGTGTGAAACCTTTTTCCTTTATGGTATCTAATGATGTTCGGAGTACATAGTCTACGCATATCATAAATACTAGTACAAAATCTCCCCCCCCCCGGGCGATGTAAAAATAGATTTTTGAAACATATTGCCTGAGGGGTGGGAGTAAAAAATTCAATGTCAGTGAGTTTGTACCCTAAGTAAGTAAAATCATCAAATTCATTAAAGGATTAAAAAATAAAACAATTTGAAATGTAAACTTTAAATATGTATTAAAATAAAACAAATTATATATAGATATATAATACGAGTCATGTATTTATTAAAACTTGTTTAAAAAAAAACAATGAGGACTGTCTAATGTTGCATGTTCAAATTTTGAGTGTATTTATTCTATGTTATGATGATTTGGGTAATGTGACGTAAGCAGTGACATAGTTTTTGTTACAGACAAAAACCGGAAGCGAATCTCCATTATTAATAGATATATGGTGTTAATATATCTCCTTGTAGAGACAAACAGACAACAGAGAGATAATAGAGTAGAGCTGATAGGGATAATGGTTCTTACTTGCTTCTCGCTGCGACTGCTTCTAAATTATCTCTGGGCTGACTTCTTTTCAGGGTTTTCTGTTAAGGGTCAGTTCTTCTTTTCCAAGCTGCCATCTCTTGTTTTTAATAATCAATTAACAAGACTTGGTTGTTTCCTAATAAAGCTTTATTTCACAACCCAGCCCGTGATTCCGCCGTG
>CM042175.1:54657846-54665346 GCA_023376005.1 Doryteuthis pealeii | reverse complement strand
CGCTTTTCAGGACCATATGACCTTTAGGCACCCCCTTTGCTTTGCTGATTCATAAGTACATTTTTTCATTTACACCGGTCAACATCCGGTTGTTTGTTAACAGACGATTTTTAGAGTTTTTTTAAATGATAAAACTAACCCCTAACCCCTAACCCTTAACAAACAACTGGATGTTGACTGTGTAAATGAAAAAATGTACTTATGAATCAGCAAAGCAAAAGGGGTACCTAAAGGTCATATGGTCCGCTTTCCCTTTCGCAGTGAATAGCATTTTCAGAAAAAATATCCCCCTCCAATATGATGATGATGATGATATATATTCAGGTAAATATTTACCAATCTATATATAGTCACATCATGGGCGCCTCAGGTAGTGTGTAATGGTGCCACATCTTGTGCCACACCTAAGCCAAGCTTAGTAAATAACTATATAGTCACATCACAAACTAATTTTTCAACCTAATCAGATATTTGGCCATCATTTATTTCTGTCAAATTTTTACTACCCCCTCTCTGCGAGGATACTGGATGCTGCGTAGAGGACCTCCCTAGGACGATGAATGATAAAGAAGGTTAACGAGAGATTGTCATGGATATCCGTGTTAATTGTGCGACATGATGATGATGATGATATATATTCAGGTAAATATTTACCAACTTATGTATAGTCCCATCATGGGCGCCTCACGTGGTGTAATGGTTTGCAAGGCAGATTAGCAGACCATTGATAGTGAGTTCGATTCTCATTGGGCACCTCATACTCTGGCCTTGTGCCACACATAAGTCAAGCTTAGTAAATAACTATATAGTCACATCACAAACTAATTTTTCAATCTAATCAGATATTTAGGTATCATTTATTTCTGTCAAATTTTTACTACCCTCTCTCTTTCACCTCGAGCTCCGTTTCTCTTTCTTTCATACCTAGTTCTCCTTACGTCTCTCTTAAAGCTGATTTTCTCTCTCTCTCTCTCTCTCTCTCTCTCTCTCTCTCTCTCTCTCTCTCTCTGTCTCTATCTCTCTCTTTGATCACTGTCTCTCCTTCTCCATCATTTTCATAGTTAGCTCTCCTTTCACCTCTAACTCTCCTTCACTCTCTATTTCATTTCCCGCTCTTCTTTTTTCCCCCGTCTTCCATATCTAACTCTCCATCCATTTCGTTTTTCATGCCCTGCTCTCTTTCTGTTGCATAATCTATGGCAGCATAGATTATTGATAACACTGTGTAGCGGGAATACAAAGAACCCAAATGGAAAGTTACAGACCGTTTGGGAACTTTTGACCCCAGAGGCGGGAAAACCGCAAATCACGCGAAGTCACGCGAGAACTAGTTAGAGAGTTAGTACCAGCCAGGATGTTAGGCAAGAAAGATGTTTCTTGCTCAGCTGGACTCATCAACTGCACGCGCTGTGTTAGATAGTAAATAAAAGTTAGTTAGGAATAAAAGTTAAAAAAAGTAACATGGCGTTGTTGGTCAATGAATGCCTTAGCTAGAAAATGAATCAAGATGAAGAACCAACAACAATAACCAGACTAAGCGATTACAGATGACCAGAAAGAAGAAATAGAATTCAACATGGCGACCCGGAGAGAAAGAATAGAAAAGGCTAGACGATCATAAATGGCCGAAGAAATAATTAAGTAATGCAAATATGTATTGTCATATATCTCTCTCTGATATCATGGGAGAGAGAAACGTGAAAGAAAGAAGAAAAGAAAAGATAGAAAAAGATTTTCTGACCCCCAGCGTACATTATTATTCTAAAATAATGACTTATGGAAAAACCCAAGATTTTAGTTATATGTAATGTAATAGTGGAAATTAACCAGGATTTGGCATGACGTGTAAACGGCTGACCTGTTGGGTTTGATTATAATTCATTATTTTTCAATAATGATATAGACTGGGTGTCTATATTATTATTGTAAAATAATGGCTTATGGAAAAACCCAAAATTTTAGTTATATGTAACCCAATCCTAATGTAATAGTGGACATTAACCAGGATTTGGCATGACGTGTAAAAGGCTAACCTGTTGGGTTTGATTATAATTCATTATTTTACAATAATAATATAGACTGGGTGTCTATATTATTATTGTAAAATAATGACTTATGGAAAAAACCAAGATTTTAGTTATATGTAATGTAATAGTGGAAATTAACCAGGATTTGGCATGACGTGTAAAAGGCTGACATGTTGGGTTTGATTATAATTCATTATTTTTCAATAATGATATAGACTGGGGGTCTATATTATTATTGTAAAATAATGGCTTATGGAAAAACCCAAAATTTTAGTTATATGTAACCCAATCCTAATGTAATAGTGGACATTAACCAGGATTTGGCATGACGTGTAAAAGGCTAACCTGTTGGGTTTGATTATAATTCATTATTTTACAATAATAATATAGACTGGGTGTCTATATTATTATTGTAAAATAATGACTTATGGAAAAAACCAAGATTTTAGTTATATGTAATGTAATAGTGGAAATTAACCAGGATTTGGCATGACGTGTAAAAGGCTGACATGTTGGGTTTGATTATAATTCATTATTTTACAATAATAAATATAGACTGGGGGTCTATATTATTATTCTAAAATAATGACTTATGGAAAAACCCAAGATTTTAGTTATATGTAATGTAATAGTGGAAATTAACCAGGATTTGGCATGACGTGTAAAAGGCTGACATGTTGGTTTGATTATAATTCATTATTTTACAATAATAATATAGACTGGGGGTCTATATTATTATTCTAAAATAATGACTTATGGAAAAACCCAAGATTTTAGTTATATGTAATGTAATAGTGGAAATTAACCAGGATTTGGCATGACGTGTAAAAGGCTGACATGTTGGGTTTGATTATAATTCATTATTTTTCAATAATGATATAGACTGGGTGTCTATATTATTATTGTAAAATAATGGCTTATGGAAAAACCCAAAATTTTAGTTATATGTAACCCAATCCTAATGTAATAGTGGACATTAACCAGGATTTGGCATGACGTGTAAAAGGCTAACCTGTTGGGTTTGATTATAATTCATTATTTTACAATAATAATATAGACTGGGTGTCTATATTATTATTGTAAAATAATGACTTATGGAAAAACCCAATATTTTAGTTATATGTTATGCAATAGTGGAAATTAACCAGGATTTGGCATGACGTGTAAAAGGCTGACCTGTCGGGTTTGATTATAATTCATTATTTTACAATAATAATATAGACTGGGGGTCTATATGATAATTGTAAAATAATGAATTATGAAAAAACCCAAAATTTTAGTTATATGTAATGTAATAGTGGAAATTAACCAGGATTTGGCATGACGTGTAAAAGGCTGACCTGTCAGGTTTGATTTGGTCAATTAACCTTCTTTCTTTCTTTCTTTCTTTCTTTTTATTTTCTGACCCCCCCCCCCAGTCTATAGTTCTAGAGATGCGTAGTGTAATGGTTGTTGGCATCCCTCCGTCTACTAAAGACGATGGCGTAGTGTCCACTTAAAAAAAAAATCTACAACAGCGTGAGTGGCTGAACAGACCAATTTTTGAATGGCAATCTCTGGTGCAGTGACTTCAAACAAACACTGATGCTTGCTGGAGTAGCTTTTGTCTCTCCTTCATTCTGGCTCTCTTTTCTGTGGCGACTTCTTTCCTCTCTTTTTCACACCTTTTCATTCCTAGTTTGACGAGGAGGCACTTAGAATCGTAGGAAATGGGCTCGTCGATCCGAGTTCAAATCCTAGACGAGGCTGTTTGTATTTCACATAGTGCTAATACCCTTGGGAAAGTTATGAATCCAAATATTCTCCCTCCAGCTATAGGTAAATAGTAGGACAGATTGGACTCTTTAACCTTGGCTAGGTAACCAGTCTAGGAGAAGGAAAACTCTGAATTCAAACCTGTTAAACCCTGCTTAAGAAATTGACCTTGTGTCGCATCCTGCTCGCGCGGAGGGGTTGGTAAATATATATATTTACCAGCCCCTCTAAATATTTATCTATATATTCAAAATATCATTTATTTTTATATATCAATATATTTATTTATATATTCAAAATATCAAACATTTTACTCTGATGAAGGCCGTTATTCTTTGTATGCTAAAAGATTTTATAATTTTCTATTATTATTATTATTATTATTATTATTATTATTATTATTATTATATTTAAAATAATAATAAATAGAATAGATGTGTACATGAACTGAAACACGTGTTGGTAACTCAGATTAAATCAATTTTATCCATTCAACATTTTCTTTCCTTTATTTATTTATCCTTTCAACATATTGTCGGATTTATTTCCATTTTCAACTTACACACACACACACACACACACACCACACACATTATATATATATATATATATATATATATATATATATATATATTTCTACTCTTTCTTTTTCTCTCACTTCATTCTTTCTTTCATATCTAAATCTGCTTCCATCTAGTTTTCTTATCTAGTTCTCCTTTCTTCTCCCTCTCTCTTTCTGACTTTCACTTGTCACTCTCCTTCCTTCTCTCTTTTTTCACTCCTTGCTCTCCTTTTCTCTCTCTCTCACTTCTAGCTCCCCTCTCTCTCTCCTCTCTTTTTGATACCTTGATCTCCCTAACCCTTTCTCTCACTTTAAGCTCTCTCTCTCTCTCTCTCTCTCTCCTTCTTTCGTTTTGATACCTTGCTCTTCTTTCCCTTCTTTCACCTTAATCTATCACCCCCTCTCTCTCACCCCTATCTCTTCCCCCCCTCTCTCTCTTTCCTCTATTGCTCTCCTCTCTGACTTTCACCTGTTGCTCTCCTTTCTTCTTCCTTTTACACCTGTTGCTCTCCTTTCCTCTTTCCTCTCACTTCTATCTCTCCTTCTCTCTCCCCTCTCTCTCTCTTTCCCTCTCTCTCTCTTCCCCCTCTCTCGCCTTCTCTCTTTTTGATATCTTGCTCTCCTTTCCTCTCTTTCACCTTCAGCTCTCATCTCACCCTCTCTCTCACCCTAACTCTTTTTCCCCTCTCTCTCTTTATAGCTCTCCTTCTCTCTGACTTTAACCCCTTGCTCCCCTTTCTTCTTCCTTTTACACCTGTTGCTCTCCTTTCCCCTTTCTCTCTCACTTCTAGCTCTCCTCCTCTCTCTCCCTATCTCTCTTCCCCTTTCCCCTCTCTCTCTTCCCCCTCTCTCTCCTTCTCTCTTTTTGATACCTTGCTCTGCTTTCCTCTCTTTTACCTTCAGCACTCATCCCACCCTCTCTCATACCTAGCTCTTCTTTTCCTCTCTCTCTCTCTCTTTCCTCTCTTGCTCTCCTTCCCCCTCTCTTTCAACTCTTCTATCTTTCTCTTTTGCTTTTCCCCAGTTTTATCACTTTCTGTATACTCTTTCTTTTTTCTTTTCTTTCTTTTTTTTCTTTGTTACTTACGTTACTATCTCTCTTTATTCTCCCTCTTCTTTCCACCCCCCTCTCTCTCTCTCACTCCCACGAACACTTTCTACCCCCTCACTCTCGCACAAACAATTTCTACCCCCCACACTCTCTCTCTCACAAAAACACTTTCTACCCCCCCTCTCTCACAAACACTTTCTACCTCTCTCTCTCTCCCTCAAACACTTTCTACCTCTCTCTCTCTCTCTCACTCCCACAAACACTTTCTACCCCCTCTCTCTAACACAAAACACTTTCTACCCCACTCTCTCTCTCTCTCTCTCTCACAAAAACGCTCTCTACCTCTCTCTCTCTCTCTTCTCTCTCACACACACACACACAATTACACACACACCCACAATTACACACACACACACACACACACACACACACACACACACAACACTTTCTACCTCTCGGCTTCCTTTCTGTCTCTCGTTTATTTTTCTAACAATCTTTCGCTCCTCTTTGTCTTTGTCTTTTTTTATTTTTATTTATTTTTTTTATTTACCGTTAGGCATGACATAACCCCAGACGGGTTGATATGCCGTTAAGATCAATAAACCAACCATCTTTGTCTCTTTTTTCCATTCTCATCTTTTCTTTCCAAAACACAATTGTCTCTGAGTCTCTACTGTTCTCTCAGCAACACTTTTGATTCTTTCAACTCCCCCCCTCCCCTAACCACCAACCCCACCAACGGAAACCCCTCCCAACCCCACCATCTCCCCTCCCTCCCTTACTGCTCTGCCTCCCTCCCTCCCCCACTGTCGCCCTTCCTCCCCCCGCTGCTCTTTTGTACAACTTGATTTCCAACACCTCAATACCGCCATTGCTTCTTCGTGCGTGGAGAGCTTACCCGCCTCTGCTCCTTGCTCTCCCCGACCCTCCTTGCTCTCCCCAACCCTCCTTGCTCTCCCCAACCCTCCTTGCTCTCCCCGACACCCTCCCCACGCTCCTGCCCTTGCTCCTGCCCCTGCCCCTGCCTGTTCTCTCAGTGATAACAACCTGATAGCAACGTCTCTCTCTCTCTCTCTCTCCCTCCCGAAAGGGCTTTCATTGCAGCAAACGCACTGACTGCTTCTTTAGCTGGTAACACTCGGCAACGAGAGTTGAGGAGGCTGGACCGACCGACACACATCTATCAGTCTATCTATCGTTCTGGCTCGTTATCTACTATCTATCCCGAACAAGAGTCTCGCTTCTATTTATTATTTTTTTAATTATTTTTTTTTTTTCTGTGTCGTTTGAGGAACTTTACCTTACCTGTTCTGCTGCTCCGAGAGAAAGAGAGATAAAAACAACAACAAAAAAGATACTCGATTAGGTATCAGTCTATCTATCTTTCTTGCTCGTTATCTACTATCTATCCCGAGCAAGAGTCTCGCTTCTTTTTTTATTATTATTGTTTGGGTGTTTCGTTTGAGGAACTTTGCCTTACCTGTTCTGCTTACTCAGAGAGAGAGAGAGAGAGAGAGAGAGAGAGAGAGAGAGAGAGAGAGAGAGAGAGAGAGATAACAAAAAACAAAACAAAAAAAAAAGAAAAAAAAAAGCCCCCCCAAAAAAAAACCAAAAAAAAAAAACAAAAAAAAAAAACAAACTCATTTAGCTACCAGTTTATCTATCTTTCTTGCTCATAATCTTCAATCTATCCCGAGCAAGAATCTCTCTTCTATTTACTTCTTTTATTATTATTATTATTATTATTATTATTATTATTTTTTTTTTTTTTTTCTGTATTTCATTTGAGGAACTTTACCTTACCTGTTCTGCTGCTCCGAGAGAGAGAGAAAGAGAAAAACAACAACAAAAAAGATACCCGATTCGTCCTACGGACATTTCGTTACTGTTTTCATCGTTCGTGCCTTGCAGCATCATTTTGTTTTTCATTTTCTTGAAAAGATTCTCTATGATGTTCCGCTGGGTTGTCGAAAAGGAAGACTTTGGTGAGTTGTATTCTTATTTCTACTACTATTACTTTGTTTCTCTTTATGGCGTGAGCAGGTGTCAAAATATTGCCATTATTAACCTACACGATTGGCAATAAACTTATACCACATTTATAC
>CM042175.1:54625346-54652846 GCA_023376005.1 Doryteuthis pealeii | reverse complement strand
CCATATATTCTCCCTCCAGCTATGGGTTAAATAGTAGGGCAGACTTGGCCCTTCAGCCTTGGGTAGGTAACCAGTCTAGGAGAGGGATAACTCTGATTTCAAAATTCCTGAGGTCGGTCGTTGATTGGGTTTGTGGCAACCCTTGATGCACCAATTCTTTCCTATCGACTGTGCCAAAAAGTGTGGATGGTCCAACACAAGCCTTCACCACTATAAACAAATTGCTGTGTGGACGTTCATTATATGAACACTCATGTGTCGAAATCGACGGAAGAGTCCATTATATATATATATATATATATATATATATATATATATATATTCCCGCCTAATTAATTAATTATTAATCAGTAAAGAAATAACAAAAGACTTAGAGATTGAGCATTATAGTCTATTTCAGGGACTATAATGCTCAATCTCTAAGTCTTTTGTTATTTCTTTACTTATATATTTGCTCTGTGACTCTAACATTAAGAGCACACATTGAGCTCTCAAACTGCGACAGGTTTTTAAATAAAACTCTTGCGTCGTAAGGAAGATTTCTTCTCTGGACTATTGGATCATATATATATATAATATATATATATAATATATATATATATATATATAAGAGTTTTACAATTTGCTTGAAGCATAGTGTTTATATTGGTTTGGTGGTTGGTTTTGAAGGCTATCACAATACAAGTGTAAAGAAAAAAAAGGTAACTATGATGTTGACTGTTTACCTTTGATTTATTCTTAATATTTATCTACTAATGTAAACAGTGGGGCGTCCCATCGTGGTGCAATGGTTAGCAAGCTAGTCTCGCAGATTCATTATTATTGAACAGCAAGTTTGTCCCATTACTATTGAATAGCAAGTTTGTCCCATATTAGCAAATAGCAATAGATGTCCCATACTAGCGAACTTGTCTCACATCCTACCCATGGCGGAGGGGTTGGGTAAATACCTATTCTTCTGGATTGGGAATAATGTAAATATTTCGTATTATTTGTATTATTCGGACTATTGTCCTCGTCTTCATTGTTATCTGTAAAACGTTTCGGCCGATGTGCCCTCCGGCCTTCTTCAGGTATTTCTTGTCGGACTCTGGAACTTTCTTGGACTCGGGAACCTTTTTTAGGAATCGGGAACCTTCTTTTCGAACTCGGGAACCTTTTTGTCCTAATCGGGAACCTTCTTGTCGTAATCGGGATCCATCACGGAACTTTGAACCTAACCCTTTATTCCGTCCACGGGGGTATCCTGTTCTCATTCCACTAACCATAGTTGGGGTACAGGTGTTAAGCTGTGTTAATTATTATTCTATGTTACTGCTGCCCCTGACCAGGATTGAACCTGCAGCCTAGAGATAACTGTCACTTAGAACTGTCTTCTTTATCCACTAGGCTAATTCCGAGAAATAGTAAATATTTACTTATTTTTCAAGATAATGGTGAGTAATTTTTCCCCAATCGGATAATTTAACTTTGAATTAACTGTTTTTCTTTGTAACAACTCTTTATGTTCGTTATTTCTTTTTTTACAAGATTTAAGAAAAAAAGTTAAAAAATATTTAGGTTTCTTCCTTCAATATTGCCTGAACTGATCATGTGACGTATTTTGGTACCTATTCATTACGATTGAATAGCGAGTTCGATCCCGCTGGATGTCCCATACTAGCGACCTTGTGTCATATCCTACTTGTGGTGGAGGGGTTGGGTACCTACTATCCTGGATTGTGAATAATGTAAATATTTACGTTCATGATAATACTTTTTTGGGCTAAACTTGCAAATCGTCGTCAAAATTAAAACGGAAAATTTTGACGACGATTTGCAAACACATCAAATTAAATTTTGAAATTAAAATTAATTTTAAAAATCCGATTCAAAATACTTGACTTTTTTTTCTTTATTGTCAGGTTTTATTTCTTTATTGTTTTATTTCATTTATTTAACAAATCTTGAAATATTTTCTAAACTAAAATATTTATGTGCAGTTTAGAAAATATTTAAAGATTCGTTAAATAGGACTATATGACCTTTAGGCACCCCGTTTTAATCTCGATTAAGAAAGGACATGTTTTTCATTTACACCGTCAATATCCGGTCGTTTTAACAGACGATTTTTAGATTTAAATTTTTTTTTATAAAACTAACCCCTAACCCTAACCCTAACCCCTAACAAACAACCGGATACTGACGGTGTAAATGAAAAACATGTCCTTTCTTAATCGAGATCATAAAGGGGTGCCTAAAGGTAATATGGTCCGTTAAATAAATGAAATAAAACAATTATTAACCTGACTTTAGTTTGATGTGTTGCAAATGGTAAAAATTTTCCGTTTTAATTTTGACCACAATTTGCAAGTTTAACCCTTTTTTGTACAATCGTGCAGACATTTCTTCGGTGGGTTATTCTGGACAAGGAGTGAATTTTTGTTTGGGACAGACGATAGTGCATTCATCTCTCTTTATTTCATTCAGAATGTTTCGTTTTCAACGCTGCATAAATGGAACGCTGCTTCTAGATTAAGGAAGGGGAGGGGGTGTTATGAATGTTAGTGTTCTTCTTTGAATTAATACCGACAAAGCTGCTGCTAAGGCCGACAGCATATAACACAGACACTTTCCTAGACATTTCCAAGGATGTTTCACCCAGTATTATAAACGGTGTTTAAAAAAAATGATATCGTTTAATATAATATAATGAAATTTATTGCGTACACCACAACTCATCAAAGTCTTATATCTTGTACATAGAATAATGTATTAGTGCCATAAACATGAATAGCATACAGTTATAATATACATATATGTGTACAGTGCTCAGGTGCACCACATCTCATCAAAGTCTCATGTCAAGTACACAGAATAATATATTAGTGTCAGGAACATGAATAGTTTACAGTAATAATATAGATGTATGTGTAGTGCTCAGGTGCACCACAACTCATCAAAGTCTCATGTTAGTACATAGAATAATGTATTAGTGTCAGGAACATGAATAGTACAGTAATAATATACATGTATGTGTACAGTGCTCAGGTGCACCACAACTCATCAAAGTCTCATGTTTAGTACACAGAATAATGTATTAGTGTCAGGAACATGAATAGCGTACAGTAATAATATACATGTATGTGTACAGGTGCACCACAACTCATCAAATTCTCATGTCTAGTACATAGAATAATGTATTAGTGTCAGGAAAATGAATAGCGTACATAATAATATACATGTATGTGTACAGTGCTCAGGTGCACCACAACTCATCAAAGTCTCATGTCTAGTACACAGAATAATGTATTAGTGTCAGGAACATGAATAGCGTATAGTAATAATATACATGTATGTGTGCGCGTGCGTGCATATGTGTGTGAATGGGGGTATCAGGTATAGTGTTGGCGGATCACAGGAACCATGGAGGCTTTGAAAGATGCAGTGTTTTGGCAGCCTACAATGGATGCAGGCAGTTTATTCCATGCTTCGGCAACCCTGAGCGTGAAAAAAATGTTTCCGAGAGTCGTGTGTGCTATGCTGTTTTCTGACTTTGTTGGCATGCCCGAGTGAGATGTACAGGGCGTTTCAGAAAAATCAATATCATTTCGCAGTCTATTAATTTGTTCAATTCTCATTCAAATGATCTCAAATATTCATTTATTTTTATTCATTCATTTATTTTTTGGATACTACGCCATCATCCTTAGTGGATGGTAGGTACCACCAATTTTCCCTGTGAGATTTACCCATATTTAACACAGTGAAACACCTGATGATTTTTAAAGAATTTGTTCAGATTACGAAAATGATCAAAATTACAAAAAAAAAAACAATGTTTACATTTTTACACCGTTAGATCAACTGAAATTTAACGTAGCCAAAAACAAGTTATGAATAGAGGCTTTTTTAAAAAAAATTCTATGAAAAATCAATTAATGGTTTGATTTTCATCGAGAATTTCCATAATTATTTACCTTTTGATGTAAATATGTCTGAAATAGTTTTTTTCGTCAAATGTATTAGGGGAAATATTTTTTTACGAGGTCTACCCCGCCCCTATTTTATTTTATGAAATATGAAAAAAATGAACCGACAAAAAACGGTTTTTACTTTTTTCTATAAAGATAAGCGTGGTACCTAAAGTTCACAGATGTGTAGCAAACACATAACTCTTAGCCTATTTTAAACCGCTCATATCGGCTCTCGGTGTAGTTCATTATAATTGAGCAGAATAAATCGGATTACAATAATGATAGGATTTTATTTGAATAGAATAAGTTCTGATGTGAATAGATCATTGAACTTTGAAAAATCCCATCACACAGGTAAAAAAAATATCAAGAAAATTTGGTACAGCCGTGGGGGAAATTTGGTAGAGTGAAGTATTCTCATAGATACCTCAACTTGTGTTGCTACATAAACCAGATACCCCAACTGGATGTAAAGTGAGGGATCATTTTGGTATTGTAACAAAGTTGTAAAATGATCCCTCATTTCTTGATCACATTAGATTCCATTAATTTCTATGATTGAGTAAAATTTAACTTTGTCTACTTTAAGCCGCTCACAGAAGGACTCAGATTACAATAATGATAAGACTTTATTTGAATACAATAAGTCCCGATGTGAATAGATCATTGAACTTTGAAAAATCCCATCACACAGGTAAAAAAAAAAAATCACCAACAAAATTTGGTACAGCCATGGGGGGGGGGGTTTAGGTAGATAAAGAGTTAAATACTACGAGGACAGGCTGGAATTATTAGATTTAACATTAGAAACGAATGGAGTCCGTGGTGGCTTAATAATAGAAACGTTTAAAATCATATGATGCGATTTTAAATCGGTCGACCGGAATGTATTCTTTATTAGAAGGTATAGTGACCTGAGAGGTCATGAACTTACAGCTGCTGCAGTATATATATATATATATATATATATATATATATATATATAATATATATATATATATATATATATATGTGTGTGTGTGTGTGTGTTGAAAAATGGAAATGAATCCGACAATATGTTGAAAGGATAAACAAACAAAGGAAAGAAAATGTTGAATTAAATCAATTTTATCCATTCAATATTTTCTTTCCTTTATTTCTTTTTCCTTTCAACATATTGTCGGATTCATTTCCATTTTCAACTCACACACACACCACACACACACACACACACACACACACAAACACACACACACACACACATATATATATATATATAATATATATATATATATACTACAGCTGTAAGTTCATGACCTCATAGGTCACTGTATCTTCTAATAAAGAATAGATTCACCCCCCACACATATATATGGGGGATATGTTGTATATGTGCGGATATATATATATATATATATATATATATATATATATGTATGTGTGTGTGTGTGTATATATATATATATGGATGTATATATATGCGTATATATGTATATATATGAATATATATATGCGTATGTATTTTTTATATATATATATATATATATATATATATATATATATATATATATCGCCATCACATTCATATATATATATATATATATATATATATATATATATATATATATATATATTATAGGTCCGGTTTAGCTCAATCTGTAGAGCGGCCAACTAGGAATCACAAGTTCCGGGTTCGATACCGGCCCTCACCAAATCAGCTTATGAGTAGCACAGGAATCTGTGCGGCGAAGTGAGGAGTTGATGGTAGGTGTGGCAGTGTCCCATTGGTAAAAAAAAACTCATTAACAGCAAATGGGACATTATCGTATGAACTTTTCCGCCTATGAACATTGTATTTAGGTTTTTGCATGTTCAACAGTTGTACGCACTATAGCTCGCAAATTTGTTTCTCACGACACACGTGAGATCGGAAGAAGATCACGTAGGTGGTGTGTGCGTGTTGGTGTGTGTGTGTGTGTGTGTGTGTGTGTGCATGTATGTGTGTGCGCGCGTTTGTGTGTGTGCATAAACTGCACGTATGTGTAACTGGGTGTCTAAGAACCTCTAAAGTTTTTGTCTATGTACATAGCTCACAAATTGTTTCTCACGACACACGTGAGATTGGCACAAGATCACGTAGGTAATTTGTGCGTGTTGGTGTGTGTGTGTGTGTTTGTGTATGTGCGTGTATATGTGTGTGTGTGTGTGCATGTATGTGCGTTTGTGTGTGTGCATAAACTGTACGTATGTGCAACTGGGTGTTTAAGAACCTCTAAAGTTTTTGTCTATGTACATAGCTCGCAGATTGTTTCTCACGCCATACGTGAGATCGGAAGAAGATCACGTAGGTGTTGTGTGCGCATTTGTGTGTGCCTGTGTGTGCGTGCGTGTGCGCGTGTGTACGTGTGTGTGTGTGTGTTTGTGTGTGCATATGTGTGTGTGCATGTGAAATTGCCTTTGTGATTCGAACATAAATATCATTTTGTTACAGAAGTCCAGAATCTAAGCATATATATTTCACATTTTATTCATTTACATTTGGGAATATTTAACAAGTTTTTCTTTTGAGACATATTTTTGTAAGTGATCAGACCAAGTAGAGTTTCCAAGAAAAAGGAGTACGATTTCGAATCTGAACGCAATTCTTTATTTTCAACCTGAGCTACTTGCTAATAATTGTTAATTACGATAAAAGCAACAGAAAGAGATAGAAATAAAAATAATAATTAGTTTGATTTATCTAAGTTATTCGAATTCTATTACATGTAATTCAACTAGTGTAAATTAAAATATATCATTACCGCGGTGTAATGGAAATCAGATGAGAAAGGGTTATAGTTATCTGAGTATATCATTTTTACAGATGAAAGTTTATTACTGTTGGTTTGTTGGTTTGTTTTACGGCATGTCAACCTTTTCGAGTTATTTAATACCAAACCAAGTTATTTTCATGGACAAAGAACCTCTAAGGTTTTTGTCTATGTACATAGCTCACAAATTGTTTCTCACGCCATACGTGAGATCAGAAGAAGATCGGTGTGTGTGCGTTTGTGTGTGCCTGTGTGTGCGTGCGTGCGCGCTTGTGTTTGTATGTGTATACGTGCGTGTGCATGATTGTCTGTGTGTGTGCACAAAATGCACGTATGTGTGACTGGGTTGGTAAGAACATTGACCTGATCGATTTTAACTGGTTGCGGTTTATCTCCTCACATACGCCTTGCATCGCCCTCCACTTTCTTTTTTTTTTTTTTTTTCTCCCCTTTTTGCCCCCGTCTTCCTTTTTTCCTTTTTTGCTTCCCCCTTTCTCCTTTTTCACTCCTTCGTCTTCTCTTTCTTCTTTTTCCCTTCATCCACTCCCTGCTCCTATCATCAGTCAGTGAGTACGTGATGTTTTCCCGAACTCACGTTGGCCTAGAACCCAAGTCTCGGCTAATTCAATAACAATAAAATTAGAGCGTTCTTAAGCACCAGTTGAACAATACTCCAGTTTATCACACACGCGATCACGCACATACATGATCACACACACCATCAAGAACGACGCGCCATACACAACAACACACACACCCAACACGCCTAAATTACCTAGTGATCTTGTGCCAATCTCGACTGTGCGTGAGAAACAAATTTGTGAGCTATACATAACAAAAACTTTAGAGGCTTGACAGCCATTAACATAGGCGTTTTTGCACACCACAAGCGCCGCACACCATTACGCACAACACAACACACACCACCACACACGGAGGGCACACACAACCTATGTGATTCTTTACGAACTCACGGGTCGGAGATAACAAATTGCGAGCTTAGTGCGTACAACTGTTGCACTGCAAAACCTAAATAGCAATGTATGAGGGGGACAAAGTTAATACGATAATGTCTGCTGTTGATGATTGTTTTTTTACCAATGGGTCAACGCCACACTAATCAACCACTGCCCGAGTTCCTGTCTAACTCATTACTATTTGGTGAGGCCGGTACGAACCGATTGTGTCCTATTGCCTCTACAGATTGACTAAACGATATAATAATATAATATTTATATATATTATAATATAATATAGAATGTGATGCGAATATATATAATAATATATATATAAATATAAAATTATATATAAAAATACATACGCATATATATTCATATATAATTATACGCAATATATACACATAATATATATATATAATGCCACCACATAATAATATATATATATAATATATATAAAATTCCGCACAATATACAAATCCCTTCCCATATATGTGTGGGTGAATCTAATTCTTTATTAGAAGATACATGATATAGTATCGAACTTACAGTTGATTATATAATATATAAAATATTAGTGTGTGTTGTGTGTTGGTTGGTGTGTTGTGTGGTGGGTGAGGTGAAAATGGAATAATCGACTGTTGAAGAAAAATAGGAAAGAATATGGATATATTGGATTAAACATTTTCTGGTGTACCTTCAACCATATGTAGAATAGATTTCATTTATTTTAAAACAAACCCACAAAAATATATAAATATAATTATATTAAATAAAAATAATTCATATATCGCAGGCAGTGAAATATACTTCACATAACTCAAAAAGCAACATTCGGGAGGATAATGATAGATATTAAACTTATTTAGACCACGGACTCCATTCTTTAAGGTTATAGCGCCTCGGTTATTTTAACTCATTGTGACAAATTGTTGGATTTTTTTTTTTACCTTGAGGGATTTTCAAAGTTAATGATTATCGGTATATCAATCTATCATTGATGATCTTGTAGGCTTAAAGTGAAAAGTAAATTTACTTCAATATAGAAATAATGGATAATGATAAGAATGAGGATATTACAACTTTGTTAAGACATAAAATGATCCCACTTACATCAGTTTATTGGTATGTAGCAACACAATTGAGGTATATAGAAATTCACTCCCCAAATTTCCCCTCGTGTACAAATTTTTGATATTTTTTTTACTGTTGATGATTTTCAAGTCAGATTATTCACATCAAACTTATTTCTATCAATAAAATACTATCATATTGTAACCGATTTTACTGCCAATTATTGAACTACCACGAGAGCGATTAGCGGTTTAAAAATAGCTTAAGAGTTATGTTTTGCTAACATCTGTGGAATTTAGGTCACGTAATTTATAAGAAAAAGTAAAAACCGTTTTGTCGTTCATTTTTTTCATATTTCATAAAAAAATAGGGGGGTAGAACCGACAAAAATATCCCTAATCATTTGACGAAAAAAATTTCACATATTTACAATTAAAAGTAATAATATGAATTTCTATGAAAATCAAACCATTAATTATTTTCATAAGAATTTTTAAAAAAGCTCTATTCTAGTTTTGGCTACGTTATTTCAGTGATCTAACGTTGAAAATAACATGTTTTTTTTTTTTGTATATTTGATCAATTTTCGTAACTGAACAAATTCTTTAAAAATCATCAGGTTTTCACGTGTTAATATGGGGGGGGGTAAATTAGGGAAAATTGGTGGTACTACCATCCACTAAGATAGATGGCTAGTGTCCAAAAAAAAATGAATGAATAAATCATGATATTGAGATCATTTGAAATAGAATTGGACAATAATAGACGCGAAATGATCTTGATTTTTCTGAAACTGAGCCTGTATCATCTACTCGGGCAGCAACAAAAGAAAGCATAGCACACAGCTTCGGAAACATTTTTTTCACGCTCAAGGTTGCCGAAGCATGAAATGCCTGCATCTATGTGCGCCAAACACTGCATCTTCAAAGCCCATGGTTCTGTGTCCACATAATACTAATACATTAACAACATAGCACGCACCCGCCCACAATACATGTATATTATATACTATACATCATGTCGACACTACATTTGCTGTGTACTAGACATGAGACTTTGATATTGTGTGACTGGCAAGTAAAATAATATATTATTCGCTATCATTTTCCTGCCACTAATAGATTATCTTCTAAAAAGGAGAATGTGAGAGTTGTGTGCACCTTAACATACATTATATTAGTATCTATCATGTTTCCACACTAATAATATTTTGTGTACTAAACATGAGACTGTGAGATTGGGGCACCGACATGTAAATAACTGAATTATACACGCATTATGTCTGAACTAATGACATTAATCTATGACTAATGAGACTTGATGATTGTGGTGCACTGACATGTCAGATACATCATTATATGTAAATATGGTCTGAACTAAAATATTAATTAGGAATTAGACTTTTGATGAGATTGTGACCTGAGCCTGTACACATTATGTTTATTATAACTATAATGTTCATGTATGCACTAATACATTATCTATGTACAATATAATTGATGATTGGGTTCAAAAATTATAATTATTTGATATATTTTTTAAATCACGTTATAATCAAGGTACATCCTTGGAATGTAGGAAAGTGTCTGTGTTATCGCTGTGGCCTTAGCACATTGTCGTATATTCACAGAAGAACACTACATTATAACCCTCCCTTCCTTATCAAGCCGTTCCATTTAGCAGCGTTTGAAAAGAAACATTCGAATGAATATAAATGAGAGATGAAGCTATCGATCTGCAAAAAAACTTCACTCCTGTCAGAATAACCCCGAAGAATGTTGACGATGTACAAAACAGGGTTAAACTTGCAAATGTGGTCAAATTTAAAACGGAAAATTTTTACCATTGCAAACCATAAAACTAAGTCAGGCTTAATAATGTTTTAAATTATTTATTTAAACGGACATATACCTTTAGGCACCCTTTATGAGATAAAGAAAGACCATTTCCATTATCGATCCGGTGTTGTTAGGGTTAGGGTTAGGGTTAGGGGTTAGTTTTAATAAAAAAAAATTTAAATCTAAAACGTCGTAACACAGGAAATTGACGGTGTAAATGAAAACATGTTTTCTTAATGAGATTAAAAAGGGGTGCTAATAGCATATAGTCCCATTAACGACTTAAATATTTTCAACGTGCACATAATAAAATTTATGTTTAGAAAAATTCAAGATTCGTTGAAAAATGAAAAACATAAAGAATAATCCTGCATAAGAAAAAAGTCAAGTATTGAAGTCGGATTTTAAAATAATTTTTAATTTTCAAAATTTTAATTGATGTGTGCAAATCGTCGTCAATTTCTCCCGTTTAAATTTGACGATATTGCAAGTTTAGCAAAAAAGTATTATCATTGAACTGTAAATATTTACATATTCCCAACAAATCCAGGATAGTATGACACACCTTTGTTTGTTCCCCATCTCATAAGAGGATATTTTGACTACATTAGGTTCTGTATGTTTTATTGGAATCCAGCGGTGGAATGAACTCGCTATTCATAGTAAATGAATGGTACTACAATGTCACATGTCAGTTCAGAGCAATATGAAGGAAGAAACCTAAATATTTTTAACCTTTTTTCCCTTAATTGGTAAATAAAGCCATAACGAACATGAGTGTTTACAAACCAAAACAGTTCTTCAAAGATTAAATTATCCGGACTGGGGCAACTCACTTATATGACAAATAATCAATTACTATTTTTCGGGAATTGCCATGAACAGGAGAAGACAGTTTAAGTGAAGTTATCTAGGCTGCAGGTTCAATCCTAGTAGGGCGCAGTAATTAGAAATAATTACACCGTTAACAACTGTACGCAAATATGTTTGAAAGAAAGGAACTCGTGAGAAAAGGGTTAGGTTAAAGTTCGTGATGAATCCGATACAACAAAGTCACCGATAAAAGGTTGATTAGGAAAAAAAGTTCCCGCGGAGTGTCGAAGAAGGTTCTGATTCCTAGAAGATTACCAACCAAAAAGTTCCAGAGTCGAACAGAATATGAAGAGCGAGGCACATCGAGAAACGTGTACAGAAAAGAGATCAACGGACAATAGTAAGAATAATCATAGAATTTAATTATTCCAATCCAGAAAAGAGTATTTACACGCAACCCCTCGCCATGGGTAGATGTGAGACAAGTTGCTAGTATGGGAATCTACGTTGTATTTGCTATATGGGACAAACTTGTACAATAGTAATGGGACAACTTGCTGTTCAATATAATGAATCTGCGAGAAGCCTTGCATGCAACACGATGGGCGCCACGTTTATTAGTATAAAATTAAAATAAATCAAGGTAACAAGTAAACATCATAGTTACTTTTTTTTCTTTACTTGTATTGGATACCTTCAAAACAACACCCAACCACTATAAACACATGCTTCAAGAAATTGTAAAACTTTAATATATAATATATATATATAATATATATTATAGTATAGATTCCAAAATAGTCCAGAGAAGAAATCTTCTTACGGGAGCAAGAGTTTTATTTAAAAAACCTGTCGCAGTTTAGAGCTCAATGTGTGCTCGTTAATGTTTAAGTCAAGAGCAAATAATAAGTAAAAAGAAAAACAAAGACTTAGAGAATTGAGCATTATAGTTCCCCTAAATAGACTTAATGCTCCAATCTCTAAGGTCTTTGTTTTTTCTTTAATGATTAATAATATAATTAATAGGCGGATATATATATATAATATATATAATATATATATTCTATATATAATGGAACTCTTCCGTCGATTTCGACAATGATGTTCAATAATAACGTCCCACAGCAATTGTTTAAGTGGTGAAAAGGCTTGTGTTGGACCATCCACATTTTTTGGGCACAAGTCGATAGAAAGAATTGGTGAATCAAGGGTTGCCACACGCCATCAAACGTACCGACCTCGGATTTTAAGATCCAGAGTTATCCCTCTTCCTAACTGGTACCTAACAAGGCTGAAGGGCCAAGTCTGCCCTAACTGTTACCCATAGCTGGAGGGAGAATATATGGTTCATAACTCCCCAGGGTATTAGCAATTGATGCCAACAGCTCTGTTAGAAAAACTCAATCGAACGATCCATTTCCACGCTCTAACACTAGCCACGCTAATATATATAAGGTACACCAAAATAGCACTGATCATTAGGCAATTGAGGCGAACGTAAATAATTTGAAACTCTCAATTTAAATCTTGAAAATAATAAGAACCAGTGTTACAAAAAAGAAACAGTTATCAAGATCAAATTTATCCGATTGTGAAATATTACTCATCGTATCTTGAAAAACTAAGTAAAACAGTCCGTTTTTACAACAGGGGTCGTTTCTTTATTGCTGTTTTTTTATGCAGATTTCCTGTATCATGGTTCTTTTCTAAAAAGCCTGGCATTGAACTATAAATTTCAAGATATAATTCAGACTCTTATTTTAATGAAAAAATGTATTTCTGTCGTTCGATGTTTTCATTTTGATGAATAAAATAGGGAGGGGGATTGAACAGCGAAAAAAAGTATTACCCTAATATATTAGGAAAAACTATTTCAGAACATGATTTCATTAAAAGCTAAGTAAATTAGAAATTCGTGAAAACCGGAATTAATGGTTTTCATAGAATTTTTTTAAAAGCCCTAGTCATAAACTTGTTTTGGCTACGTTTACATAATGATTTAAAAATGTAAACATTGTTTTTTGTTCATAATTTTCTGATTTGTCGCTGAACATATTTTTTTCAAATTCATAGGGGGTTTTTTGGTTTTTTCATTGTTTTTTTTTCGAATGGACGAAAAAACTTCAAGCTATATAACTTTAAGAGTTCATTGTTGTTAACAATATGGAAGGGATATCTCACAGCGCGAATAGGAAGGCTAATATCCTAATTCCTTATTATCACCAGAGCTGCTGAAATAATGACACAGAAAGAATACGAGTGTAGGCAGACGGTGGTGATCGGAAAATAGGAAGTATGCAAGAGATTAAAATTGGCCAGCCTGCCAATGGTATTGCACAAGCCCAGAATCTGCTTATAGTGAATGCAAAATTGGTTGTGTATAGAGGTTAGTTAGGTAATGAAGGACTAAACACCTATTTCTTTTATATCATATAATGTTCTAAAAATAATGGCCTTAAGAAACAAAATGGTTAAGCATGATGGGTGGGACGGTAACCACAGAATATGCAATCATTAATTCAGCTGGACAATGTAATAATGCACAACAACTAATCGTCTAACTAGTGAGTGCATAAAAATGTTTGTTTGTTGAGGTTAGTGTAGGTAATATGGGAAGATAACATCTCATCTTTTGTTTATCACCAGGTTTGAAATAATGCAACAAAAGGGTAGGCTGAAGGTGTGGGAGGTACCACTGGGAATAGAATCAAAAGTTGAACAAATTTTATATGCAGAACCAGAATTCCTCCATGAATGGCTTCCACTCAACGAAGCATTAGAGCATATTACTTAGCAAATATGAACATACGATTAATATTTTCGCCTTTTGAAAGGGAGATTTGAAATTGGAGTATTTTGTTTGAGGTTTGACCTGCTATTATCCGGTAGAAGATGGGTGTCAGCGACAAGTTATTTGTTCCGTGAAAAAACTTTAGGTGGGTTTAATTTTGAGATGCCTTAAATGAGGAGGGTTCTGGGCGTATATGTATACATAAAAGATGTGTGTGCAACATATATATGGTTATTTACTAAGCTTAGTTAGATGTGGACAAGGCCGATTATTGACCAGTGGAATGAACTCATAACAATGTCTGCAAACATAGCTTGCAACGTTAGAATCACATAGTNGGGAAAAAAAGAGAGAGATTCTAAACATGGTGCAAGTAAAAGAACTAATTTTGGTATCAGTATTCGTATACTAACACACAGACGATCTTTGATGCTATTTCCTCAAACAATGGTGCAAAGTAAAAGATCTAGTTTTGGTATCAGATTCAGTATACTAACACACAGACGATCTTTGATGCTATTTCCTCAAACAATGGTGCAAGTAAAATATCTAATTTTTGGTATCAGTATTCAGTATACTAACACACAGACGATTTTGATGCTATTTCCTCAAAACAATGGTGCAAGTAAAAGATCTAGTTTTTGGTATCGTATTCAGTATACTAACACACAGACGATCTTTGATGCTATTTCCTCAAACAATGGTGCAAGTAAAGATCTCATTTTTGGTATCAGTATTCAGTATACTAACACACAGACGATCTTTGATGCTATTTCCTCAAACAATGGTGCAAGTAAAAGATCTAGTTTTTGGTATCAGTATTCAGTATACTAACACACAGACGATCTTTGATGCTATTTCCTCAAACAATGGTGCAAGTAAAATATCTAATTTTTGGTATCAGTATTCAGTATACTAACACACAGACGATCTTTGATGCTATTTCCTCAAAACATGGTGCAAGTAAAAGAACTAATTTTTGGTATCAGTATTCAGTATACTAACACACAGACGATCTTTGATGCTATTTCCTCAAACAATGGTGCAAGTAAAAGATCTCATTTTTGGTATCAGTATTCAGTATACTAACACATAGACGATCTTTGATGCTATTTCCTCAAACAATGGTGCAAGTAAAAGATCTCATTTTTGGTATCAGTATTCAGTATACTAACACACAGACGATCTTTGATGCTATTTCCTCAAAACAATGGTGCAAGTAAAAATCTAGTTTTCTGGTATCAGTATTCAGTATACTAACACACAGACGATCTTGATGCTATTTCCTCACAACATGGTGCAAGTAAAATATTAATTTTGGTATCAGTATTCAGTAATACTAACACACAGACGATCTTTGATGCTATTCCTCAAACAATGGTGCAAGTAAAAGAACTAATTTTGGTATCAAGTATTCAGTATACTAACACACAGACGATCTTTGATGCTATTTCCTCAAACAATGGTGCAAGTAAAAGATCTAATTTTTGGTATCAGTATTCAGTATACTAACACAGACGATCTTGATGCTATTTCCTCAAACAATGTGCAAGTAAAAGATCTAATTTTTGGTCATAGTATTCAGTAACTAACACACAGACGATTTTGATGCTATTTCCTCAAACAATGGCGCAAGTAAAAGATCTAATTTTTGGTATCAGTATTCAGTAGCTAACACACAACTTTTGCAATATGTTGAAAAAATATTGATACCTTCAGTTCATCTGAATAAGGGTTCAATCCTGAATGTAGCCTGTTGACAGGGCTTTGAATGTAATAACTGTACCATTGCAAAAAGGGCATGAACCCTAACCCTAATCACAACCCAACTCTAAAATATTTGGTTTGGTTCGGTTTGTTCGGTTTGGTTTTGTTTTACGGTATATCAACCTCAGTGGGTCATTTAATGCCGATAAAGTTTTGAAATAAATCAATTCTTAATGGATAATACAATATTTTATAAATACATTTTTCTATTTAACCCATAGATGGAACCCTAAACAGGTACTACCACTCTGGTCAGAGTTGACCAGGAGAGCAATGGTGATGAAGGGGTGCTCCATATTCTCCAAACCTCCAGAACTGGAACCTCACCATCAGATAAGAGTTTAACGTCATTCCAGGACATGTAGACCCTCAGTCACCACCTTCTAGACACATATATGATAAAAGGGTTGGGGCTTGCCATAAGGCAATAGGTTGGGAAATCATATAGTTGCTAGGTCTTGACATGACCAGCCGATTGATCGGAGGGTCTCTGCAACCGTATTCAGTATACTAACACACAACTTTTGCATAGATGGACAACTTGATATCTTTAAAAAGGTCAAAAATCGACCTCCCTAGTGGTCAATGGCCTATGAGATCTCACTGGAAAGTTGAAAAAAGTCTGCGTAAATTCTGTTTTATTCATTTTTTTCTCCTATAATTGGAATTTGGCTTTGTGCCTGTGTTCTTATTAAAAAGTCATGAAGACTGGAACCGAAAATTCAGCTAAGATATTGATTACAAAAACCTGAAAATAATATCAAGCTGTGGCGTCTGAGCCGATTTGATCTACATGATCGTCCAAAGTCTTGTCACCCCTACATATTTTTGTTTTAAATAATAATGTGTAATTATTTATCTCTAAATGTAGGGGTGACAAGACTTTCCGACCACCATGTATATTAATCTACAGGTTGGCCCGAAAGTCTTGTCACCCCTACATATTTTTGTTTTAATAATAATGTGTATTTTATCTCTAAGAAAATGTACGGGTGACAAGACTTTCCGACCACCGTGTATATTAATCTACAGGTTGGCCGAAAGTCTTGTCACCCCTACATATTTTTGTTTTAATAATAATGTGTATTTTATCTAAAGAAAATGTAGGGGTACAAGCTTTCCGACCACTGTGTATATTAATCTACAGGTTGGTCCGAAAGTCTTGTCACCCCTACATATTGTATTAGCATTTCATCATTTTTGTTTTAAGATAATACGTTATGTAATTATTTTACATTTAAAAAAAATTAAAAAAGATGTATAGGGGTGACAAGACTTTCGGACCAACCTGTAGATTAATATACACGGTGGTCGGAAAGTCTTGTCACCCCTACATATTGTCTTAACTTCATTATTTCTTGTTTTTAATAATATATGTTATGGAATTATTTTACCTTTAAATAAAAAATTAAAAAGATATATAGAGGGTGACAAGACTTTCGGACCAATATATACATTAATATACATTGTGGTCCGAAGGTCGTGTCACCCCCTACATACTATTGTTTTAATAATATTATGTAATTATTTTACCTCTAAATAAAATTTAGGGGTGACTATACTTCCAGACCACGGTGATCTGAAAGTCTTGTCACCCCTATATATTGTTTTGACTTTATTGTTTGTTTTAATATGAAAATTTTACCTTTAAAAAAAGATGTAGGGGTGACAATACTTTCGGACCACTTTATATTTTACAAGGTGGTCCGAAAGACTTGTCACCGCTATATATTGTTTTTTTAACTTTCATTATTTTTTTGTTTTAATATATAGTAAAAAAAAAAGTAAAGTCGACGGGGCGGTCTAAAGTCGGTAATCAGCCAGTCAGCGAGGAGTCTATCCTCTTTTCAATAGCGCTAGACCAGGAGATTGTTTTTTAGCATCTGAGGTGGAGCGCCACACCTACCATCAACTCCTTACTTACCGCACAGATCCCTGTGCTACTCATAAATAATATAATGGAATTATTTTACCTCTAAAAAAGATGTAGGGTCACAAGACTTTCGGACCAACATGTACATTAATCTACACGGTGGTCGGAAAGTCTAGTCACCCCTATATATTGTCTTAACTTTCATTATTTCTTTGTTTAATGATACAATATCATTGATCATAATATATAATCATAGGTTTGGTTTGGCTTGTTTTACGGCATATCAACCTCAGTGGTCATTTAATGCCGACAAAGTTTTGAAATAAATTAATTCTTAATGGATAATAAATTTTGTTTATCAACTCATGTTTTTCTATTAACCCATAGATGGGACTCTAACAGGTACTACCACTCCGGACACAGTGGACCAGGGAGCAATGGTGATAAGGGGTGCTCCACATTCCCCAAACCTCCAAAACTGGAACCTCACTATCAGATAGAGTTTAACGTCATTCCCAGACATGTAGACCCTCAGTTACCGCCTTCTAGCACCCACTAGATAAAAAGGGGTTGGGGCTTGCCATAAGGGCAATAGGGTGGGGAAAATCATATGGGTGTAGGCTTGACATGACCAGCCGATTGATCGGAGGGGCCTCTCCGCCCTGCTGTTTAGCCCAAGTAAGAGTCAAAGTGGAGTATTACAAGTCATGCACTGCTCATCCCCTGGGTCTATCCTTAAGCATCACGGGTCGCCACCCACGGCCAACAGGTGGACGCATTGGGGAGTCTTACCCCTCTGCAGAGGTGCAGTCAGTGCATTCTAACGCCCCAGCCGACAAGGCGGAATATAATCATAATGATATAACTTACTATTTCATTTCCAATGGCTCATTCATTCAATTATCGTTGATTAATCAAGCGTTATATTTGTTAGGGGGGGGGGGACAAGACATTCTGGCCACAATGTATATGTGCTTATTCATGCATTGGTCGGGTAGATGAGGGTATTCTCTGAAGAGCTATTGATGAGGAATTCATCATGGTGGGAATTTAAAAACTAGCGCCTACATTCTGGAAGGGAAAAAAGAAATACATTCAGCTCTTTAAAGAAGAAGGAGAATGAATGAATGGAATGAAAGAAGAAAGAAGAAGAATGAATGAATGAATGAATGAAATGAAAGAAGAAGAAAAAGAAGAAGAAGAAGAAAGAATGAATGAATGAATGAATGAAATGAAAAGAAAGAAAGAAGAAGAAGAAGAAAGAAGAGAAGAAGAAGAAGAAGAAGAAGAAGGAAAGAAAGAAAGAAAGAAGAATATAAGCAGAAAGAAAGAAGATAGTAAAAAAAAGAAGAAAAAAGAAATGAAGGAAGAAAACAAATAAAGAAGAAAAAAGGGCAAGAAGAAGAAGAAGAAGAAGAAAAGAGGAAAAAGAAGATTCCTTCCACAAAGTCATCATTCAGTTTCAAACTTGACTGGATATCACTTTATTCTCTTAGTGAAATAGAAATTGAAATATCCTTCAATGTATAACCATGAGGTTGGTTGGTTTTAGGGCATGTCAACTTGCGTTGGGTGATTTTCTGCCAAAGTCAGTTTAACAATCATGACTGATTAAAAAATTATATTGATCTTGAAGAAATTGTGGAAACAGCACACCACAAGGAAGTAGCTGTATGGCCACCTGCCCCTATCACATAAACCATGGACAAGACATGTTGGACACTGCTAGAGAGTAAGGATGAACTCATAAGTAACATCCAGTTGTGGAAACCAGCACGATGGACATGTTAGTGCAGGTCGTCCAGCAAAGACCTCATAGAATAGCTCTGGTATATACTGGCTTCATTTGGTTTTGGTTTGTTTTACGGCATATCAACCTCAGTGGGTCATTTAATGCGACAAAGTTTTGAAATAATTTCATTCTTAATGGATAACATCTTTTAAATAAATACATTTTTCTATTTAACCCATAGATAGAACCCTAAGAGGTACTACCACTCCGGGTCAGAGTGGACCAGGGAGCAATGGTGATGAAGGGGTACTCCACATTCCACAAACCTCCAAAACTGGAACCTCACCATCAGATAGAATTTAACGTCATTCCCAGGACATATAGACTCTTTGCCACTGCCTTCTAGCACCCATATGATAAAAAGGGGTTGGGGTTGCCATAAGAGCAATAAGGTTTGGGCAATCATATGGTGCTAGGGCTTGAACGTGCCAGCTGATTGATAGGAGGGGCCTCTTCGACTGCCCGCCTAGCCCAAATAAGGACCAAAGTGGAGTATTGCATGTCATAGACGGCTCAACCACCTGGGTTCTATCATTAAGCATCACGGGTCGCCACTCACAGCCAACAGGTGGCCCATTGGGGGAGTCTTTCCCCTCTGCAGAGGTGCAGTCAGTGCATTCTAAACCCCAGCCGACAGGGCGGGGTATATCATAATGATATAACTTACTATTTCATTTCCAATGACTTATTTCATTCAATTATCGTTGATTAATCAAGCGTTATATTTTGTTAGGGGGGGAGACAAGACATTCTGGCCACAACTGTATATGTGCTTATTCATGCATTGGTCGGGTAGATGAGGTATTCTCTGAAGAGCTATTGATGAGGAATTCATCATGGTGGGAATTTTAAATAACTAGCGCTACATTTCTGGAAGGGAATGAAAGAATACATTCAAGAAGAAGAAGAAGAAAGAAGAAGAAGAAGAATGATAAAAGAAGAAGAAGGAATGAATGAATGAAAGATGAAGAAGAATGAATGAATGAATGAAAGATGAAGAATGAATGAATGAAAGATGAAGAAGAGAAGAATGAATGAAAAGAAGAAGAATGAATGAATGAAAAGATGAAGAAGAAGAAGAATCAATGAAAGAAGAAGAATGAATGAATGAAAAGATGAAGAAGAAGAAGATGAATGAAAAGAAGAAGAATGAATGAATGAATGATGAAAAGATTAAGAAGAAGAAGAATGAATGAATGAAAAGAAGAAGAGAAAAGAGAAGAATGAATGAGAAGAAGAAGATGAATGAATGAAAAGATGAAGAAGAGAAGAATGAATGAAAAGAAGAAGAAGAATCAATGAATGAAAAGATGAAGAAGAAGAAGAATGAAGAAAAGAGAGAAGAATCAATGGAATAAAAGATGAAGAGAAGAAGAATCAATGAAAGAAGAAGAAGAATGAATGAATGAAAAGATGAAGAAGAAGAAGAATGAATGAAAAGAAGAAGAAGAAAATGAATGAAGAAGAAAGAAGAATGAATGAAAAGATGAAGAAGAAGAAGAAGAATGAATGAAAAGCAGAAGAATGAATGAATGAATGAAAAGATTAAGAGAAGAAGAATGAATGAATGAATGAATGAAAAGAAAGAATGAATGAAAAGAAATGAGAAGTGCATTCTAACGCCCACTGACAGGGCAAGCATATACTGAATGCTGCATGGAGGATCTGCTGGAGACAATGAGTGATAGGGACAGTTGGCAAGAGGTTGTCATGGAAATCCCTGCTGCTGGCACAACATGATGATGATGATAGATCTTTAATTGCTGTTTCTAATTGTTGGATTATATAATATATTATTTTACCAACCCCTCCGCACGAGCAGATGTGACACAAGGTCAATTTCTTAAGCGGAGTTTAATAGGTTTGAATTCAGAGTTTTCCTTCTGGACTGGTTACCTAGCTATGGTTAAAGAGCCCAGTCTGCCCTGTAGGGAGAGTAGGATTCATACCTTTCCCAAGAGTATTAGCGCTAAGTGAAATGCAATTACCATGTCCAGGATTTGAACTCGGGGCGACGAGTCCATTTCCTATGACTTTAACCATTACACCACGTGCTTCCTAATTGTTGGATTATAAGGTGTGCTGCAATATACAAATTAAAGACTAAGCGAGGTCATGTGGTTTAAACCTTAGCCAATCAACAGCCTGAATATGTGGTTGGTTAACTACTTAATCAGCTGATATTGACACACATCCATTTGCACTCATTGCCAAACAACCTTTTGTTGAAAAAAAAAAAAGTTCTTTGTTGAGGGGGGGGGCTTCAATCAAGTCCGATGTTAACTGGTAAACTGTGTTTTTTCTTTCTTCCTATCCTTTCCTTTGCTTCGCTTCGCCCCATAGGTTGCGCACGCTGCTCTGTCCAGTCTTCTTTGGATTCCCGCTATTTATGAACGTAGCTTTTCAACATCCAGGCAACTCAGTTGAACCTTGCATCACGCAACGCCTAAGTTTCATTTTTATCGCATTCGGGAGGATGCGGGTTCGATTCTGGCAGGCAAGACAATGTCTTGCTCTCTTTCTGTAGTAGGTGACTTACCTATAACCAGAACACATGGACTTACCCAAAGGGTATATCTAGCAGGAAGCGTGGTGTAATGGTTAAAGTCATGGGAAATGGACTCGTCACCCCGAGTTCAAATCCTGGACGTGGTAATTGCATTTCACTTAGCGCTAATGCCCTTGGGAATGGTAGGAATACTACTCTCCCCCAGCTATGGATAAATAGTAGGGCAGACTGGGCTCTTTAACCTTGGTTAGGCAACCGGTCTAGGAGAAGGAAAACTCTGAATTCAAACCTGTTGAACTCTGCTTAAGAAATTGACCTTGTGTCACATCTGCTTGTGCGGAGGGGTTGGTAAATATATATATTTAGGAGAGCAAATCTGCTCAAGTGAGAAGTAGCAAATGCATGTCTTCGTGTACACTGTTACCAAGGAAACCCTCCTCATTTTGTACATTAATATATGTTGAATACATCTGTTCTTTACTTTTATTTCCGTTTTGAGGATTTATTTATTCACCCTTAAACAAGTCATAACAATAATTTTTGTACAAAAAGCAACAACTGGGGATATTTAATGTGTGTGTATATATACATTACTTATCAAAAACTAGAAGCAACTGCTCAGCATCACCTGGGTAGGGTTAGAGAGATTTTTTTTAAATGGTATATTGATTTGTTTTTTTTTTTGATTTAGAAATGCAGGGTATTTTAAGTGGAATTTCAATGCTGTTTCTATGTATATTTTAATTTTTAAATATCTTCAAATATAAATCAAATCTTCATAAATCTTGTACAAAAAGAAAGAAATAGTGATATCTTATATATATATATATATATATATATATATATATATAATCCAAAAGTCCAGAGAAGAAAGCTTCCATACGACACAAGAGTTTTATTTTAAAAACCTGTCACAGTTTGATATTTTGATTTTTAAATATCTTTGAACACAAATCAAATCTTCATAATCGTTGTAGGTGACTCACCTATGACCAGAACAATGGACTTACCCAAAGGGTATATTTAGGAGAGCTAAGCTGCTCAAGTGAGAAGTAGCAAATGCATGTCTTCGTGTACGCTTTACCAAGGAAACCCTCCTCATTTTGTACATTGATATATGTTGAATACATCTGTTCTTTACTTTTATCTCCGTTTTGAGGATTTATTTATTCACCCTTAAAACAGGTCATAACACTTTCTCAGAGAATACAGTAGTTGCCATGCATTGCCATCATCTGAATCCTGTTCTGCATCACAGACTGAGGAGCACCAAGGAACAACCAAAGGATCATACCCAATATTAAGGGACACTAAGGAAGAACGCAAGGATTCTTTATTACGAATCGCACTCTGCTTAACACAAAGGATCTCCGCTGGACAACGCTCTTGGTTGAAGCCTAAAGGATGGCCACAAAAATCGTAACAGGTGAATGTTAATGTATATATATATATATATATATATGACACACGACCATTTGCACTCATTGAACAACGACCTGCCACACTGAGGAGCACCAAGAACAACCAAAGTCTCATACCCAATATTAAGGGACAATAAGGGGTAACCAAAGGATTCTTCATTACAGATCGCACTCTGCTTAACACAAAGGATTCCACTGGACAAGCACTCTTGGTTAAAGCCTAAAGGATGGCCACAAAAATTATAACAGGGTGAGTGACAATTTTACTTTTTTCTGGATGATTTGACATGGAATTACCCTAGATACAGAGACAAGGGTACTTGGTGACTGTTACTCACCTATGTATTCATTGAACCAATACTGGGATTAGTCATGCATAACATGCATTTGTGTACAAAACCCTAAGCTCTTCTCCTAGACTGGGTGTATACATGGCATTAAACTGAATCTAATGTTGAAGTTAGTTTTAGAGCTTTGTGGAGTACCCCTGCATCACCATTACTCCCGTGTCGATTTGGACACCCATTTAAAAAATGTGTTAAAAAATTGAGTTTTAAAAAAATTGAATATCCATCAAGCATGAACAGGAAAATGCACTTCAGTATAGAATAAACCAACAAACCAAACGTTTTACTATAAAAATGCATTGGAAATGATTTTTACTATAAAAATGCATTGGAAATGATTTTTACTATAAAAATGCATTGGAAATGATTTTTACTATAAAAATGCATCGGATAATGATTTTTACTAAATAAAATGCATTGGAAATAATTTTTACTATAAAATGCATTAGAAATGATTTTTACTATAAAAATGCATTAGAAATGATCTTTACTATAAAAATGCATTGGACAATGATTTTTACTATAAAAATGCATTGGAAATAATTTTTACTATAAAAATGCATTGGACAATGGTTTTTACTATAAAAAATGCATTGGAAATGATTTTTACAATAAAAAAAGCATGGGCACAAAAATCATAATACTAATTGTTGTTGTTATTGGCACCTTTCCGTCCACTAAGGATAATGCCATAGTGTCCCTCTCCACCCCCCAAGAAAAATTATCTGCATCTGCACAAGTGACTCTGCAGGCCAATTCTTGAGTGACAGTCTTTGGTGCACTGAATGCACACAAACTTGATGCTTTCTGGGGCTGCTGTCTTTTCTTCCTCTTTCTGTCTCTCTTTGCTTTCGAGGCTACTCTCCTCAACGCCTCACCCCTCTCAACACTAATTATACCATGGAATTTCCGGCATGTTCAGCTGCATGTAAATGCGCAACTATTTCCTGTTTTGATATCAGTGCGAAAACATTTCATGCGTTGTCATTCAATAATGCCAAGCGGAAAGATGCCCCTTTTTTTGTGTATCGGTGCCATTTAAACAGGAAAAGCATTTTGTTTTTGTGCAACTTTTATTCCAATTCTTTTTTTTTATATGAACAAAATCAAATTCACTATTCAGTAGTAATGGATTTGTGAGACTAGATTGCTAACCATCAAACCATGATGGGACTCCCAGTTCCATTACTATATGATGGCTGAAGATTGTAATTTGTATTAAGGGATTCTTTTTAATTCAGGGGAAAATCTTAAGATCATCCATGAGAAAAAAATTAATTAAATTCTTTTATTTACAATAAAGTCAATTCTATGTCAAATCATACAGAAATAAGTAAAATTGTCACTCACCCCTTCAATTTTTCTGAAATTTTGTACAGGTGTGGACCGCCCTGTCGGCTGGGGCGTTAGAATGCACCGACTGCACCTCTGCAGAGGGGTAAGACTCCCCCCAATGGGGCCACCTGTTGGCCGTGGGTGGCGACCCGTGATGCTTAAGGATAGAGCCCAGGTGGATGAGCAGTTCATGACATGCAATACTCCACTTTGGCCCTATCTTGGGATAGAGACGGGTTGGAGAGGACCCCTCCAATCACTCGGCTGGTCACGTCAAGCCCTAGCACCCATATGATTTTCCCCACCCTATTGCCCTTATGGCAAGCCCCAACCCCTTTTTATCATATGGGTGCTAGAAGGCGGTGGCAAAGAGTCTATATGTCCTGGGAATGACGTTAAATTCTATCTGATGGTGAGGTTCCAGTTTTGGAGGTTTGGGGAATGTGGAGCACCCCTTCATCACCATTGCTCCCTGGTCCACTCTGACCCGGAGTGGTAGTACCTGTTAGGGTCCCATCTATGGGTTAAATAGAAAAATGTATTTATAAAAAAATTGTATTATCCATTAAGAATTGATTTATTTCAACACTTTATCGGCATTAAATGGCCCACTGAGGTTGATATGCCGTAAAACAAAAGAAAACAAACAAAAAACAAACAAACAAACAGGTGTGGACTGTGTTAAAGTTAGACAATCCCCAAAATTTGAGCTTCCAATTCCAAAAGTTGACAGAGTTATGTCAATTTTTAACTCTCCAAATTTGGTGGGCTTCACGAAAAATGGCAACCATTTTGTAATCTATTTTTGTCTGTAAAATGAGTTCTAGAGCTTCCCTACTTCTAAAAATTGGTTTATAAAAGCATTTTTACCCAAGAAATCAAAAAAAAAGTCTAAAAGTCAACAAATTCTAAGTTATTGATGATTTTTGGATTTTTTCATAGCAAGATCAATATCCCGATATGGCACTGAATCTAAGACAACAGAAAACACCCACCAGGCATCGTAAAAATTAATTTTTGAAAGACATTGCCTGAGAGGATGGGAGTTAAAAATTCAATGTCACAGGGTTTGTATCATAAGTAAGACAAATCCTCATATTTATTAAAGGAGTAAAAAAAAATAAAACAATTTGAAATGAAAACTGAGCCCCGTCCCTCTCAAATAAAATGTTGAATGCATGTAATAATCAAACAATTATTTTGAATATTTTCCACATCAATTTTACACAAAATCTTAGGTATTTATTTATTTGTAAACTTTTTAGTTAACTTCTTGTTACTGTAAAAAAATTTTAAAAAAAGAATGAGAGTAAAAAACAATTTTTCAAATTTCTTACTCATATTTGGGTGTATATAGCATAAGAATATTGTGATGTAAGCTGTGACATAGTTTTTGTTACAGATAGAAATACAGACAATCTCCATTATTAATAGATATATATGGGTGGCCTAAAGTCGGTATCAGCCAGACAGAGAGGGAACCTATCCCCTTTTCACTAAATTGTTTTTTTTTAGCGTCTGAAGCGAAGCATCACACCTACCATCAGCTTCTCACTTTACCACAGAGATCGTTGTGCTACTCATATGCTGAGGCGAGTATCGAACCAGGACATTGCTTTTATTTTAATGAAATGTTTATATTGAAAAGGTCAAGCACATTTTCATTAGATTTTGTTTCGACCATATAGTTATTGGATCCGTTCCACCCACTAAGGACGATGGCGTAGTGTCCAAAATAAATTTTTAGTTAACTTCTTGTTACTGTAAAAAAAAAAAAAAAAGAATGAGAGTAAAAAACAATTTTTCAAATTGCTTACTCAAATTTTGGGTGTATATAGCATAAGAATATTGTGACGTGAGCTGTGACGTAGAGCTATGACATAGTTTTTTGTTACAGACAGAAATACAGACAATCTCCATTATTAATAGATTAAATTCAGTGCTTATCTATATATTAACACAATTGCCACTGTGTTAATATATAGATAAGAACTTTTGATTGTTTATTAAAATTATTTGATTTGGCATTAAATAACCAAAAAGGGTTGATATGCCATTAAACAACCAACCAGCCAATTATTCCTTCCTAAATAGAGATAACAATAAGTGAAATTGGTTAATGCAGTATTACCAAAATTGGGCATATATATATATATATATATATGGAGGATAGGTGCTTAATTGAAGTCATACCTAATTTTTGAAAATTAATTAGTTAATAATTAATGAATTAGGCAGG
>CM042175.1:54580346-54617846 GCA_023376005.1 Doryteuthis pealeii | reverse complement strand
AAATTTAAATTTGTTAGGAAGTATATGTCAGAAATGGTTATGTGAAGGGGATTTTATGATTTCTGAGTACAAGTGTCGCTAAGTAAGGGGATATATTAAAAAAAGCCTTGTCTTTGGGGGATGGTTTGATGGGTGAGAATAACGCAAGATTCCATAATTCTACGTAGTGTTCTATTGTGAATGTGAGTTAATATTTTGGCACCTTTAATATATATATATATATATGTGTGTGTGGAGAAATAAGAGGAAATTAATCTGACTATATGTGGAGAAAGGTAGACAAACACGGGATGTTGTATAAGATGGATGTTTATTGTAGGTAGTGATGTCGACGTTATAATGTTTCAGTCTGTTAGACCTTCTTCAGGACGTTGGATTGAGTTCTTGTTTCAATGGTGAACATTTTCATACTGGTGAGTTAGGAGGTTGTGAATAGGGGAGGGGTGGTCAATTGTTGGTGTTAGTAGGAGTGTTTAACTTGGTAGTCCAATTTTGTTTTTCTCTGATGAGGTGTGTAGCTAGTAAGGTTCTGTTAATGATGCTACAGGTGTTAGGTGTTGAAAGAGGCCGTAGGTGGGTCATATGCACTAAGTTTGGTGATATTCAGCAGTACTTTGTTTATTTGTGTGTGGGGGGTGCATGTATGTGTAATTTCTAGAAAATAAACACACACATACACACACACACACACACACACACACACACACACACAAACATGCACACACAAATAAACAAACAAACTACTGGTTAATAATAAAACAAAAGAAAGGTAGGCCAAACCTGGAATGATAATCAGATATTGTTGGACAGACACACACACATAAACACACACAAATAAACAAACAAACTACTGGTTAATAATAAAACAAAAAAGGGTAGGTCAAACCTGGAATGATAATCAGACATTGTTGGACAGATACACACACACACACACACAAATAAACAAACAAATAAACTACTACTTAATAATAAGACAAAAGAAAGGTAGGCCAAACCTGGAATGATAATAAGACATTGCTGAACACACACACATACATAAACACACCACACACACACACACACACACACACACACACAAATAAACAAACAAACTACTGCTTAATAATAAAACAAAAGAAGGGTAGGTCAAACCTGGAATGATAATAAGACATTGCTGAACACACACACATACATAAACAACCACCACACACACACACACACCACACACACACACACACACAAATAAACAAACAAACTACTGCTTAATAATAAAACAAAAGAAAGGTAGGCCAAACCTGGAATGATAATCAGACATTGTTGGACAGACACACACACATAAACACACACACACACACACACAGACTCACACATACACACACATGCGAGAAGTTGGAAGATATAAGACACAATACAGAATGAATGATTCCTAGCAACAACTCCACACTTTCAGAAATCTTCTGATGAAGAGATCTTTATCTCGAAATATTAAGAATAAGTCAAAGGTAAATAAACAACACCATTAGTTACCTTATTTTTCTTTACACTTGCATTATGATAGCCTTCAAAAGCAACCACCAAACCAATATGTATATCTATATATATATATATTTATATATATATATATATATATAATATACCAAACCTATTAGTAAACCCTTGCAGTAAGAAAAAACCCGGCAAATAGTTTGATAGTAAAAATATACTACCAAAATTCGCCTGGGGAAAAAAAAAAAAAAAAAAAAAAAAAAAAGACCAAGAGTAAATAATTGGTTAATACTATAACACTTGGCCAAAAGAAAAAAATTATATATATATATGAAAAATGTATATATATATATATAAACCGCCAGGATTTTCTAAAGCTAAAAAGTTAAAAGTGCTCAATACCTAAGTAGAGCAAATAATAAAGTTAAATCTAATGAGTCAGATATACCTACTAATAGTTTCGCTTAGTAGCTCATCAGGGCAAGAATCTTGCCATGATGAGCTACTAAGCGAAATAATTTGTATATATATCTGACTCATTAGGTTTAACTTTATATATATATATATATATATGAAACATTGATATTGCAACTAAGTATGAAGTGTTTACCTGTTTAAAATAATTTTGAACATTATCAATACATTAGCTCTTAAAACAGTGATAGTGTCGGTAAATATTAAGTGTTTACCTGTTTAAAATGATTGTGAACTTTATTAATACATTAGCTCTTAAAACATTGATATTGTAACTAATATAAAGAATCTACTTGTTTAAAATAATTTTGAACATTATCAATGCATTAGCTCTTAAAACATTGATATTGCAACTAAGTATGAAGTGTTTATCTGTTTGAAATGTTTTGGCACTCTCTATAATTGGTTAAAGTGAATTTGGTATAAAATGAAACAAGAGTGCCATAAACAGGGACACAAACCCAACCAACCAACCAACCAACATCCAAGGTTCAAATTACCCCAAAAATATTTGCCTTCATACCAATGTAATTAGAAGATTCAGCTGCAACATAAAAAAATATCTTTATCTAAATGGGATGAACAGGAAATATGACACCATATCTTAATTATAAGAGCTATAATTACGGTTGTAAGAGCATATATATAAATACAGAGAGAGAGACAGAGAGACAGAGAGAGACAGAGAAATAGATAGATAAGAACAGACTGTTCTGCATATATATGTACATATATACAGCTGCTGTTAAATGGCCGAGCGGTTAACAAATCGTGCAGACGAAAAATCAGTCGGATTTTGCTCCTTATGGTGTCTGTGGATGACTTATGATATGCTCACAAAACTCGGTAGAGCTCTCTAGGGGTGATTTAAATTAACTTTCACTGCAAGCATATATAAAGCAATGATCGTCTGTTCACAGACTGGATATATATGTATATATATAATTTTTTTTCTTTTTGCCGGGAGGTGGTGGGGGTGGCTTAGGGACGGTGGAGTCTAAGTCATTTAAAACAAAATAAAAATGTATTTTCTTTTTTTACATATCCCTGTGAATAAATTGTGTTCGAGTCAAAGATAAAACGCAAAATGCTAGGCATAAAATTCGATATATTAGCCTTTTCTATAAAAAAGAAAAAATAAATCTTGACTTATCTGAAACCAAATTATTGGTGCTTCTCCACTTGCTGACTTTCTACTGAGTTAACATGTCTTATTTATCTATTTTTTGTCTTATATACATATATATATATATATATACTAGCAAATATATGCACCCTCCGGGTGCAAGTATTTAAGTTTTAATGTAATAAAATATTGTATTAAATTAGAAAGGCTAATGAAACTAAATAAGAATACAGACAAAAAGATTTGAAACAAGGGAGTATAATAAAAGATTTGAAACAGGGAGTATAATAAAAAATGGAACAACTGAAACTTACTCTTCCATCACTCTCGTCTTTCATTGTTATTTTTTCTAATTTCAGTATTTAGTTATAAGAGGAAGTAAAGAATAAAATGACAGTTATTTTTTCTTGTTAATGGATTTCATTTAAGATTCATTGAAGAGATTTTTGCTTATATTCATTAAAATAAAACCAAACAGTTAGAAATCAATAATACTAAGCACATATTTATTAAATTCGATTTTTTAATATTAATATGCAAATTAGCCTTCCCGTTCACACAACCGCTATTTTGTTGTATATATAAATATAATTGCATGTTGTCAGTATGTAGACATAGTTAACAGTATTAATAATGTAAGACAATTTTATTAATAATTGAGGTTTAGAAAAAAATAAAATCATGGAGAATATGATGTCAATAACTAAGAGAATTGTGACTTGAGTAGGAATATAGTTTCGGTTACAGACAGAAAAACACACAATCTCCATTATAATAAGATATAAATATATATATATATAGTTAAAAATTAATGGTAAAATGAATGAATGGATGAAATAAAAATGAACAAAATCATGGGGATAAATGGAAAATCCTTTCCAAGGGACCCTTCTCAAAAGTATTAAAACAGTTTTTGAGAGTGGCGTCCCTGATAGAAAGTTTTTCTTGTCTGTTATTAGACTCCTTTGAAGCATCAAGTTAACTTAATACTTCAAAGGTGTCTAAATAATAAAATAAAAAATGTTTTAATACTTTTGAGAGGTCCTTTGGAAAGGATTTTTCATTTATCCCCCTCATTTCATTCATTTTTATTTCATCCATTCATTCATTTTACCATTAATTTTAACTAAATAATTTAGAAGCATCCGCAAAAACTTATAATATATATATATATATATATATATATATATATATATATTATATATGAAAATGTCCTTCATTGAAGCAAGAACTGGCTTTGGTCCTAATGATGGTCTAAATGACCGAAATGTACATCATCGACAATAAACATCCAGTTTCCATAACATCCCGTGTTTGTCTACTTTTCTCCATATATATATATATATATATATATAAGTGCTTAATTAGAGTCGTACCTAATTTTGAAAATTAATTATAATAATGAATTAGGCGGGAATACCTTTTAAATAGGTATTCCCGCCTATCATTATTAATTAATTAATTTTCAAAAATTAGGTACGACTCTAATTAAGCACTTTTCTCCAAAAATTGTCGGCAAAAAGCCATTCCAAACACACCGTGTTTACAACTTATTCATATATTATATATATATATATATATATATATATATATATATATATATATATATATGATAAACAACAGACTGACAAACTAGGTTCCCAGAAAATGAATTAAACAAACATAGAGACATACAAACCAGAGAATATAATTCATGGCAAGAAAAGCAAAGAAAAGTTGTTCAAGTTTATAAAAACAGGAATAGGAAATGGATGTTGGGGGGTGGGTCGGGGGGGGGTGCAGAAGGGGGCCTGAGACAAAAGTTAAAGAGTTTGTTAACTAAACAGAAAGTCAACTTTTTTTGTAAAGAAGGGAGAAGGGAGGGGGTGATATGGAGGTTTGGGGGGTTGAGATAAGAAATATATGTTTTCTTTCAGATTGTCAAGTAAATCTGTTGTTATAAGGAACAAAGATGCCCTAGCAAAACATTTCTCAAACTTTTGGCCAAAGAAAAGTTTATATATAATATTATATATATATAATATAATAATAGAACAGTTATAATAATATATAATATATATATATGAATAATACAACTGAGTATATATATATAATATATAATATATATATATATATATATATATAATATACCAAGCTGTTGGTAAATCCTCACGGTGAGAAAAAAAACCAGCAAATAGTTTGATTGTAAAAATATACTACCAAACATCAACCGGGGAGAACAAAATTTTTGGAAAAAAGAAAAAGACCAAGATAGTCGTACCAACAAAAAATAATCTATTGGTACAATATTTTTGCCAAAAGAAAAAACAATTATATATATATATTATGTATATAAGATATATATATATTCATACAACCCTAGGAAAATAAGCTAATAAGTAAAAAGTTCAATTCCTAGACGAAGCTGTTGGCATTTCACATAGCGCTAATACCCTTTTTAAAGGTATAAATCCTATATTCTTCCCTCTAGCTATGGGTTAAATAGTAGGGCAGACTGGGCTTTCAGGCTTAGGTAGGTAACCAGTCTAGGAGAGGGATAACTCTGAATTCAAAATTCCTGAGGTCGGTCGTTGATTGGGTTTGTGGCAACCCTTGATGCACCAATTCTTTCCTATCAACTGTGCGAAAAAGTGTGGATAGGTCCAACACAAGCCTTCACCACTATAAACAAATCACTGTGTGCGGGAGAGTCCATCATATATATATATATATATATATATATATATATACATATTAAAAAAATAAAATAAAATAAAAAAATAACTATGCGCATATTAGCAAAATCTTATATTCCATCACACTAAACAATAATAAGTGAAATAAAGTCGAGGGGCGCCTAAAGTCGGTATCAGCCAGTCAGCAAGGGAGTCTATCCCCTTTTCAATAGCACTAGACCAAGGAGCATTGTTTTTTAGCATCTGAGGTGGAGCGCCACACTACCATCAGCTCCTTACTTTACCGCACAGATCCCTGTGCTACTCATACTCTGAGTTGGCGAGGACCGGTATCGAACTAGGAACCTTGTGGTTTCTAGCCGAACGCTCTACCGACTGAGCTAATTTATGTGTTAAAACTTAAATACATAAATCTTCTAGTATAAAAATGGTCTTTCTCATCGATTAAGATGCATGAGGGTTCATCCAATGAACAACCCAAATAGTGTTTTGTTTATAGTGGTGAAGGCTTGTGTTGGACCATCCGCACTTTTTGGCACAGCTGATAGGAAAGAATTGGTGCACAAGGAATGCCACAAACCCAATCAATGACTGACCTCAGGTTTTTCAATTCCAGAATTTAACTTCTCTTTGACTGGTTACCTATCCAAGATTAAAAAATCTTGGATAGGTAATATATATACATATATATATCGCAGTCTGCCCTACTATGTTACCCATTGCTGAAAGAAAGAACATATGGATTCATACCTTTCCCAAGGGTATTAGTGCCATGTGAAATGCAAACAGCCTTGTAACTATTTTCTTATCCACCTGTCTATTTCTAAGACATAATATTCTTAGTACACATGTCTTTCTTTCTCCCGCGTCTCTCTCTCTCTCTCTTATTTCTCTCTTCTTCTTCTTTCTCTCTCTCTCTATATATATATATATATACATATATATATATATATATATATATATATATATATATATATATATATATATATATATATATATATATATATATATATATATATATATATATATATATATATATATATATATATATATATACATATGATGATATATATATATATATATATACATATGTTTTATATCTTGTATATTTCTTGTACTTATATGTACCCACGTTGGAAGGTCACTCTAAAGCTTTCAACTTATTATAAGAACTTTAAAGCATACACTCACATATATATTCTTTTCTTTCTCTCTCTCTCTCTCTCTCTCTCTATATATATATATATATATATATATATATATATATATATATATATATATTATATATATATATATATATATATATATATATATATATATTATATATTATATATATATATATATATATATATATCTATTCAAATTTGTGGTTGGATATATTTGATAGTGACTTTATTTTAACATTTAAACATTTTGAATATATATATATATATGAAAAATAGATGGAAATTAATCCGACAGTATGAAATTTAACATTATGAAAAAACATATGATGTTTGTTATGTAATTGCTGACAGTACTGTTTCGACCAAATCAATAAGTTGGTCTTCATCAAAGAGCGACATAGATGGGAAGAGAAGATATCCATTAAAAAAGACTGTCAGCAATTACATAACAAACATCATATGTTTTTTCATAATGTTAAATTTCATACTGTCGGATTAATTTCCATCTATTTTTCATATTTGTCAAATGAAAAAACATTATATCTGGGACTTTTACACCTTGAAGACTTTCATCTATAACTACGGACTTATCAACGCCACAAGTAAATTTTGGAACTCTAACATCTTTTTTCAAATTACCATGTGGACTTGTATATTTTTTAACAGATGAAAAATATATACTATACTATTTTGATACCCACTTTACATTTTTATATAAACTTTTACAACAAACTCTTTTGAGTTTTTCTATAAACTATAATGCTTCTGATTTTTAAAAATTAAAAATAAAATTTATTTTATTTTTAAAACAGAACATGCATTTTTCAAAAAAAAATTTCAGCAGTTGAACTCAGCATTCGTTTCTGTAAACAGTCTTTTTTAACGGATATCTTCTCTTCCCATCTATGTCGCTCTTTGATGAAGACCAACTTATTGATTTGGTCGAAACAGTACTGTCAGCAATTACATAACAAACATCATATGTTTTTTCATAATGTTAAATTTCATATATATATATATATATATATATATATATATATATATGTGTGGTGTGTGTGTCCATGAAGATGTAATATATATAACGATGCATATATTTATTTGAGTAACATTTCAGTTCCAATGAACAAATAAATATAAAAATACTTGAAAATCTATTCAAATTTTGCGGCAGATTGGATCTTTATTTAAACATTCAAACATTTTGAATATATATATATATATATGTGTGTGTGTATGTGTGTGTGTGTCCATGATGATATAATATATATAGATATACATATATATATATATATATATTGAGTTACATTTCTGCCCAATGAACAAAAATACATAAAAATTAAAATCTATTTAAATTTTGAGGCAGATTGGATCTTTATCTAAACATTTAAACATTTTGAATATATATATATATATATATATATATATATATATATACATTAGATTTAATAGCTTCACATTATCTAAAAATAATAACAAATACCTTACATCTGTCCATACCTTTTTTTCTTTATATATAAGAAAAACAAAATATAAAAAATAATTAATCATAAAAATTCCTTTTCTAAAAATCTTTTGAATACCAACCGTCACATTGTTTAATACCCATCCCCTTTGAACAAGTTAATTCGTCTAGTTGCCAACATCTCAAAATCCGCTACAATAAAGTATTGTCCGACAAAAAAGATATACATATTGTGTTGACTGACAAAAATATGGCGGGAAGGCCCACATTGGAAAATAATGTAACAACTTTCGTTCTCTTTTTGCAAAATCAAGGTTTTTTGTTTTTGAACTCATTTGACTTTTATCTCCGATCACAAACACCATGGAGTAAACGGGCTCTGAAGAAGATTTTTGTAAAATCGAAATATTGATCAATATCAGCTATGATTATGTTATAAATTGTTTTCTCTTTAACAGCATTGTGTGATTTTCATTCCACCTTTTCATATATATATATATATATATATATATGTAAGTATGTGTGTGTGTGTGTGTGTGTGTGTGTGTGCATATCTGCATGTATGTGTGTGTATGTATGTCCATGAAAATGTAATATATATAAATATACATATATTCTTGAGTAACATTTCTGTCCCAATGAACAAAAAGATGAAGAAATGTTTGAAAATCTATTCATATTTTGAGTCAGATTGGATCTTTATTTAAACATTTCAACATTTTGAATTTTATCTAAATTTGGAATTCTTATGAAAATAAAATTCTATTCTTTAGTTTAACATTCTTCTCTTATATACACCATTTTTACTATGAAAATGCATTTGAAAATGATTTTACTATGAAAATGCATTGAAAATGATTTTACTATGAAAATGCATTGGAAAATGAATATTGGAAAATGCAATGCATTGGAAAATTACTAAGAAAATGCATTGGAAAATGATTAGGTTATATTTGTGCAAAACTTTCTGGCAGACACGCAAGTAGCAGGCGAGACAGTGCCATCAGGAATAAAATTATTTTATTATGAAAATGCATTGGAAAATGATTTTACAATGAAAATGCATTAGAAAATGATTTTACTATAAAAATGCATTGGAAAATGATTTTACTATGAAAATGCATTGGAAAATGATTTTATTATGAAAATGCATTGGAAAATAATTTTACTATGAAAATGTATTGGAAAATTGATTTTACTATGAAAATGCATTGGAAAATTGATTTACTATGAAAATGTATTGGAAAATGATTTTAATATGAAAATGCATTGGAAAATAATTTTACCATGAAAATGTATTGGACGATGATTTAATATGAAAATGCATTGGAAAATTGATTTTACTATGAAAATGTGTTGCACAATGATTTTACAATGAAAATGCATTGGAAAATGATTTTACTATGAAAATGCATTGGAAAATGATTTTACTATGAAAATGCATTGGAAAATGATTTTAATATGAAAATGCATTGGACAAAGATTTTACTATAAAAATGCATTGGACTATGATTTTATTATGAAAATGCATTTGAAAATGATTTTACTATGAAAATGCATTAGAAAATGATTTTACTAAGAAAATGCATTGGAAAATTGATTTTACTATGAAAATGCATTGGAAAATTGATTTTACTATGAAAATGCATTGGAAAATGATTTTACTATGAAAATGCATTGGAAAATGATTTTAATATGAAAATGCATTGGACAATGATTTTATTATGAAAATGCATTGGAAAATCATTTTACTATGAAAATGCATTGGAAAATCATTTTATTATGAAAATGCATTGGAAAATGATTTTACTATAAAAATGCATTTGAAAATGATTTTACTATGAAAATGCATTGGAAAATGATTTTACTATGAAAATGCATTGGAAAATGATTTTACTATGAAAATGCATTGGAAAATGATTTTACTATGTAAATGCATTGGAAAATGATTTTACTATGAAAATGCATTGGAAAATGATTTTACTAAGAAAATGCATTGGAAAATGATTAGGTTATATTTGTGCAAAACTTTCTGGCAGACATGCAAGTAGCAGGCGAGACAGTGCCATCAGGAATAAAATTATTTTATTATGAAAATGTATTGGAAAATGATTTTACTATGAAAATGCATTAGAAAATTGATTTTACTATGAAAATACATTGGAAAATGATTTTACTATGAAAAATGCATTAGAAAATCATTTTACATTGAAAATGCATTAGAAAATGATTTTACTATGAAAATACATTAGAAAATGATTTTACTATGAAAATGCATTGGAAAATGATTTTACTATGAAAATAAATTGGAAAATGATTTTACTATAAAAATGCATTAGAAAATGATTTTACTATAAAAATGCATTAGAAAATGATTACATTGGACAGATTCTTGTTTGTGCACATAGCATTTGGCACTATTTTCAAATCTTAATCTCTTGCATAGTTTCCAGTGTATCACCTTTCCCACCCAGTCATGCGTAGTCTTGTATTCCTTTCTAGGATTGATTCTTAATTTTTATATCTCTAGATGAGAAGATTCTTTACCTCCAAGAACGAAACGTGTCCGTATACGTTAGGCCTGCGCGAGGGTGAGGGTAGTGTAGTGAGTGACTACAGAGATTGAACTTCCAAGCTCCTTGTGTTTGCTAAAAGGAGTGGATTGAATCTCAAACACCAAAATTCAAGATGGGGAAAAAATTTTGTTGGATCTTGTTGGCTTGCATATCATTTTGCAATCAAAGCTGCTTATCATCGGAATGTCTTCCTCGGAGATTTCGTCTATCCCAACGGAGAAAGGTTTAAAAAAAAAGGATTTGGAAGGGAGATTGATTGACAACCTCACTTTTAGATTTTTTGTCTCCTTTTTTTTTTTTTAAAGATTAGTGGGGTAGGATTACACACCAACACTAATAGAAAGAAAGAAAAGAAAGAAAAGAAAGGAAGAAAGAAAGGATGAAAGAAGGGAAGAAGAAAGAAAGAAAGAAAGAAAAAAAGGAAAGAAAGAAGAAGAAAAAAGAAAGAAAGAAGGAAGAAAGAAGAAAGGAAGAAGGGAAGAAAAAAAAAAAGAAGGAAAGGAAGAAAAAAGAAAGAAAAAAGGAAAGAAAAAGGGAAGAAATAAGGAAAGAAGGAAAGGGAGAAGAAAAGAAAGAAAGAAAGAAAGAAGAAGACAAAGAAAGAAGGAAAGAAAGAAAAAAGGAAATAAAGAAAGAAAGAAATAAAGAAAGAAAGAAAAAAGGAAAGAAAGAAAGAAGGAAATAAAGAAAGAAAGAAAAAAGGAAAGAAAGAAGAAGAAAGAAAAAGAAAGAAAGAAGGAAAGAAGGAAAGGAAGAAGGAAAGAAATAAAGAAAGAAAAAAGGAAAAAAAGAAAGAAAGAAGAAAGAAAGAAAGAAAGAAGGATAGAAAGATAGAATGAAAGAAAGAAGGAAACGATGAAAGAAAGAAAGAAAGAAAGAAAGAAGAAAGAAAGAAAGAAAAAAGGAATAAGGAAAGAAGGAAAGAAGAAGAAAGAAGAAGGAAAGAAGGAAAGAAGGAAAAGGGAAGAAGGAAAGAAAGAAGGAAAGAAAGAGAGAAATAAGAAAGAAGGAAAGAAGGAAAGAAAGATAGAATGAAAGAAAGAGAAACGAGAAAAAAGAAAGAAAAAAAGGAACAAAGAAAGAAAGAAAAAAGGAAAGGAAGAAGAAAAAAGAAGGAAAAAAGAAAGAAGAAAACAAAGAAAGAAAGAAGGAAAGAATGAAAGAAAGAAAGAAAGAAAGTGTGAAGAAAAAGAAAGAAGAAGGAAAGAAAGAAAGAAAGTGTGAAGAAAAGAAAGAGGGAAGGAAAGAAGGAAAGAAAATAAGAAAGAAAGAAAGAAAAAAGGAAAGCAGGAAGTAAAGAAGGAAAGATGGAAAGAAAGAAAGAAAGAAAGAAAGTTTTGTTAAAATAAAAAAGAAAATCTATTATATTCTAACATAGATCAACTTGAAAATGAAAAAAAAAACCTTTTTTTCATTTCAAAAAAATTCTATTGAAAGTCTAGACAAAAATTTTATTTTTTTTGTTCTTTTACTTATTATAAAAAATATACATTTACATATCTTATTTTGTTTTTTGAGAATGTCAACAGGAAATTGTTTCTCCTTTGTATCTCTTTGTTAAAATTAGAATTTCATCCTTATACTTACTGTCTGACCTGATTTTTACTTGTGAAACTGTTTTTAAGTAAATCCCTTCATTTTGTATTCTCAGTCCGAACAGGCCAGTCTCTTAAGGATTTTTTAAAATTTTGTAAAAATTTTTAAAAGCCTTTTGAGCTTTTGGTCGAAATAAATTTATTACGGAATGACAGTTTGTTAAGTTTTTTCTTTTTTTGAAAATTATATATTATATATATATATATATATATATATAGAGAGAGATATATATATAGATAGATAGATAGATAGATAGATAAAAGGATGTGAAAACACACAATGCTGTTAAAATGAAAATATTTTATATAATATTCATAGCTAATATAGAGCTTGTTTTTACTCCGGACTCATCGAGAGAGAAGCAGAAAATAATTCAAATTCAAAATCAAATATATATATATATATATATATATATATATATATAGAGAGAGAGAGAGAGAGAGAGAGAGAGATAAAAGGATATGAAAACACACAATATGTTGTTAAAATGAAAATATTTTATATCATATTCATAGCTAATATTGAACAATATTTCGATTTATAAAAATCATCTTCAGAGCTTGTTTTTAATCCGGACTCATTGAGAGAGAAGCAGAAAATAATTTAATTCAAAACGAAAACATTGATATTCCAAAAAGTCATGCGGTCATTTCCACATCCATATATATATATATATATATATATATGTATATATATATATACTCCCACTTGGTTGAGTTCTCTAAATAGGCATTTAATTGTAAATTCACTGTCTGGCATATAGCTAACCCTCACTTTGTTTACAAAGTTAGAGGACACTCATGAATTCATTTCTGATTAGAAATGTATCAATTAAATATTCTCCTAAATTTGACAGCTGTTAATAGCTGTATGGTTAAGAGACTTGGCAGACGAAAATTCAGTTAGGTCTCGATCCCGGCTAGAGGTAGCTGTTCAAGTGAAGCCACACTGATGAGAGGTGAAACCTCGAAACACGTGTCTGTGGATTAACTTATTTATTATATATATATATATATATATATATGAAAGTAAACAAACAGTCTGTTTGAGATGGCGATAGCCAACAATGTTTGGGAGAATATATGCTTAATTGAAGTCATACCTAATTTTTGAAAATTATCAACTGATTATCAACCAATTATCAACTAATTAATTTTCAAAAATTAGGTATGACTTCAATTAAGCACATATTCTCCCCCCCAATATATATATATATATATATATATATATATAAGGCGCCAGTTTAGCTTAGTCGGTAGACCGTTTGGCTAGAAACCACAAAGTTCCTAGTTCGATACCGGCCCTTGCCAACTCAGCATATGAGTAGCACAGGGATCTGTGCGGTAGAGTAAGGAGCTGTCGGTAGGTGTGGCGCTCCACCTCAGATGCTAAGATAATCTCCTTGGTCTAGCGCTAGTGAAAAGGGGATAGACTCCCTCGCTGTTTGGCTCATACCGACATTAGGCCGCCCCAATGACTTTACTTTTACTTTACTACATATATATATATATATATATGAAAAGTGAATGGAAGTGAATCCGACAGTATGAAATAAATATTTTATAACATAATTTGTTTGTTTTTTCTAAAAATATTTATTTCATATATATATATATATATATTTTGAAAACATATACATCCTTTAACAAATGGAATTAATTTAAAAATAAAAAATAAAAAAATTTTTTCAAAAGAAAAATTTTTCTATTTTTAACGAATAAAGGGAAGTAACTTTGTTGGCATTGTTACAAAAAAATGCAATTTTTGAAAAAATTAAATTTTTAATAAATCCGAAGTGCACTAGCGTCCGCGAAAACAACCGACGTTATTTGCGGTCCAGAATGTGACATTAAGAAAAGATCTTCAATAAACACCATGGGATCTAACTTAACAACCTGATGATTGCGCCCTAGCAAGAAACCTGGGTAGCTGTTTATAATAAATATTGATCTTTAAAAACTCAGCAAATTAAATAAATATTAGCTCTCACAATTTGTGATTGAGCACTGTATTTTCTTTGTTTTATCACAAAAAAAATTTGTTTTTATATATATATATATATATATATATATATATATATATATATATTTTAAAATAAGTGTATTTTGGCAGCATTTTTTTCTTTTATACAAGTTTTGTTGAACTGTACAGTTACACCCCGACACCAGAAAGATGGCCCGAAAATTGGAACGGATCAACAAAAAACTTGTCCGACAGGAATTGTCTGTACAGTTCAACAAAACTTGTATATATATATATATATATATATATATATATATATAGATAGATAGATAGATAGATACATATACCAATTGTATATGAGTGATAATAACAAATATATTGCTATAAAATAAAAGTATCATCTGTACAAAATTCCTCAACTTCAAATCTTATCTTATGTTTATCTTTTCATGTGTGAAATGAAAACAAAAAAAAAAAGAAAAAGAAAGAAAAGAAAAAGAAAAAGAAAATGGCTTCCCTTATTTCAAAATTACACCTGTCACCTGGAACATTTCTGACTGACACACGTCAGAAAAGGAAAAAATAAACATTTCAGATTTTAGAATACATTTTCTTTTTCTCTGTTTTTCTCATATTGATCTCTTTCTGACTTACATAATTTTAGAGAAAAATCTTTTATTGATAAAAACAAGAACTAGTTGAAGTACTTGTTTACATTGGGTCTGTAGAGGCCTTGTTGTTGAGGTTCGCAAATAATATTAAAATGAATAAAAATATGACACAGTTTAGGTAGAAAATACGGAGAAATGATAAAACAAATGCATATGATTAAATGGTAACAAATAAATTTATTCAGAGAATAAATTTGCAATAATCAACAAAATTGAATGTTCAAAAGAAATAGTGTAGATATGATGTGGAAAGGTTTGCTATGAAATGTAAAATGTAAAATGTTAATGTAGTCGAAAAGGTCGAATAGACGTATGTGCTAGAAATGAGAATTAAGTTTGTATATATATATTTACCAACCCCTCCGCACGAGCAGGATGTGACACAAGGTCAATTTCTTAAGCAGAGTTCAACAGGTTTGAATTCAGAGTTTTCCTTCTCCTAAACCGGTTGCCTAACCAAGGTTAAAGAGCCCTGTCTGCCCTACTATTTATCCATAGTTGGAGGGAGAGTAGGATTCATACCTTTCCCAAGGGTATTAGCGCTAAGTGAAAATGCAATTACCACATCCAGGATTTGAACTCGAGGTGACGAGTCCATTTCCCATGACTTTAACCATTACACCATGCGTTTAAGTTTGTATATACAACCTGCTGAAATGGATTCCTGATGTTGAACAAAGTGGTATGAATGAATGTTAGTAGTAAAATTGTTGTTGTGTCGAGGCAGTGAAATTGTTCGTTCGGACATCTGTTTCTTGGTCATGTTCTATCTGGCCGCGAGATGTAATCTGAGTGATCTATCCAGTGTTAAGTATCTGGCCGCCATCCTTGGCCAGTTGTAAAGAACTTAAAGTAAATAAGTAAGTAGGTCCCGAGTTATAGAATCCTTTGGTAAGTGAATAAGTCCTGTGATATAGAATCCTTCAGTAAATGAATAAGATCTGTGATATAGAAACCTTTGGTAAGTGAATAAGTCCTGTGATATAGAATCCTCCGGTCCGTCGTTCAAGAAGATCCAAGTAGATGTGAGTAGCTAAGACTAGAATCAGCCAGTATAAATAATAATAACAGCAGCAGAGCACTGCCAGTGATTGGACAATAGGTTGGTCACGTGTTTATCGGCGAGTCTATAAGTAGAAGTGAACATCTGGCACATGCCTTATATCAATAATTCCAACAGAGAGAGTAACTGTCTGACAGTGAGACGAGATCTGTGTAATGGTTGATTTCTTCTCTGTCTTTTATAATTACCAGGTGGATCAAAAAGTAATTAATTTTTTGAGCGCGAAGGTGTGGATGTAGTAGAGAACAATGATAACCAAGCCAATCGACTCTGATTTTTATGTAAACATTTGTTTTAATCACTTTTGCTTAAGTTTAGGAAAAGGACTGTGTTCGTGTGTTTGTTTTAATTTCTTTTCCTTAAGTTTGGGAAAAGAAATGTGTTCGTGTGTTCGTTTTAATCTATTTTCCACAAGTTTAGGAAAAGAAATGTGTTTTTCCTTATTTGGGTGTAAAATATAGAATTTGTATTCTATAGGTCAACCACCCATACACCAACAGCAACTCTGCAGGTTCCCCTTCAATTTGTTTTCATGACACAAACCATTATTCTTCTCTTACTTTTTTTTTTCTAAACACTGAGTGATTAGAATGTCATGCGAGCTGGAACAACTGGATAACAAAAACGGAATTGGCAAATTTCTGTGTCAAAGAACGGTTAGGTTATATTTGTGCAAAACTTTCTGGCAGACACGCAAGTAGCAGGCAGACAGTGCCATCAGGAATAACATCTTTTGGTTGTAGGCTCGGTAGTTCAGTCGATGATACTAATAGTCAAATAGTAACAGTGACACATTTGAAAAATGAGATAAAAAAGTTTCTTGTAGTGATTGACAGGTGATACAAATAGTGTTAGCATTGGTATTGGTGTTTTTTTGGTATTTTGGACTTTTTCGGTATTTTGGATTTTTTTGGTAATTTAGACTTTTTTTTGTATTTTAGACTTTTTTGATATTTTGAACTTTTTTTGTATTTATAGGCTTATTTGGTATTCTAGGCTTTTTTGATATTTTGGACTCTTTTTTGTATTTATAGACTTATTTGGTATTCTAGGCTTTTTTTATATTTTGGACTCTTTTTATATTTTGGACTCTTTTGATATTTTGGACTCTTGATATTTTGGACTCTTTTGATATTTTGGACTCTTTTGATATTTTGGACTCTTTTAGTATTTTGGACTCTTTTGATATTTTGGACTCTTTTGGTATTTTAGACTCTTTTGATATTTTTGACTCTTTTGGTATTTTGGACTCTTTTGGTATTTTAGACTCTTTTGATATTTTGGACTCTTTTAGTATTTTGGACTCTTTTGATATTTTGGACTCTGTTAGTATTTTGGAATCTTTTGATATTTTGGAATCTTTTGGTATTTTGGACTCTTGGTATTTTGGACTTTTTTTTGTATTTTGGACTTTTTTTAATATTTTGGACTCTTTTGGTATTTTGGATTTTTTTTTTAGTATTTTGGACTTATTTGGTATTTTAGGCTTTTTGTATTTTGGACTCTTTTGATATTTTAGACTTTTTGTATTTTGGACTTTTTTGTATTTTGGAGTCTTTTGGTATTTTGGACTCTTTTAGTATTTTGGAGTCTTTTGGTATTTTGGACTCTTGATTTAACCTTCTCTATGTATATCTTGATTACCTCCTTGTTATATATGTTAGTTTCTCTGTGTGTGTAAGAGATAGGAGAGTGATTTTGATAGAGACATTTAACTACTCACTTTATTTTTATGTTAAGATTCAAGATTATAATAAGATTTTAATAAAATTCCATGATCCATTTCAATTTAAATTAGGTCAAACGTTTCCTTTCTTGAAAATCTTACAATAGGATTTTAGTATTTTTGAAAACTCTCTTGACGTATTTTTTTAATCTAATTTAATTTACTTTGCAAACTTATAAACTTAATGTCTTGTTTTATCGAGAATATCTACCTTTTTACTTATGTATGATTTTTTACCTCGACTCATATTGCGTTCTTTGGGTTGGGTTGGGTTGGTTCGAAGTTCCGTGATGACTCCTAATTATGACAAGAAAGTTCCTGAGTTTGAGAGGGCTCCCAAGTCCAACAGGAGATGCCTGATAACAATAAAAATGAGGAAAATAGTTAAGCTGTGTTAATTATTAGGACCATATGGCCTTTAGGCACCCCTTTTGCGATCTCGATTCATAAGGACATTTTTTTCATTTACACCGTCAAAATTCGGTTGTTTGTTAACAGACAATTTTTGGATATTTTTTAGAATTAAAAAACTAACCCCTAACCCTAACCCCTAACCCCTAACCCTAACCCCTAACAAACAACTGGATTTTGACGGTATTTTTTAAATCTGATTTAATTTACTCTGCAAACTCTGTTTTCCCTAATCCTCATAATCTACTGAGAGCTCAATGGGTGACCCAATGGGTTACGTTTTGTCTAGTATATATATATTTGCTTCTGTTCTGGCATATTTCTTCATTTGCCAAAAGATATTATCATGATTCTTTCAGGAAATATATATCTGATAACATAGACAAAATATGTAAATGTGTATGTGTGGGGGTTGCTGGAATGTTCTCAGCCTGCCCCACTTCCAAAAAATCAGACCATTATTTCATGTTGTCACTCTCTCTCTCTCTCTCTCTCTCTCTCTCTATATATATATATATATATATATATATATATATATACTAGTACAAAATAAAAAACACCCTCTGGGCGATGTAAAAATAGATTTTTGAAACATATTGCCTGAGGGATGGGAGTAAAAAATTCAATGTCAGCGAGTTTGTACCCTAAGTAAGTAAAATCATCAAATTCATTAAAGGATTAAAAAATAAAACAATTTGAAATGTAAACTTTAAATATGTATTAAAATAAAACAAACTATATATAGATATATAATACCAGTCATGTATTTATTAAAACTTGTTTTAAAAAACAATGAGGACTGTCTAATGTTGCATGTTCAAATTTTGAGTATATTTATTCTATGTTATGATGATTTTGGGTAATGTGATGTAAGCAGTAACGTAGTTTTTGTTACAGACAAAAACTGGAAGCGAATCTCCATTATTAATAGATATATATATATATATATGGGTGTGTTGAAAGGAAAAATAAACAAAGGAAAGAAAATGCTGAATGGATAAAATAGATTTTATTTTACTGACGTGTTTTGGCCAGGTGTTTATCCATGCACACATTATTATCATTTTCAATACAAAATAAAATAATGATAATAGAAAACTACAAAATCTTGAATGTTATTCAAATTTCAGCATTAAATAACCCATAAGGGTTTAATATGCCATTAAATAGATATCTCAATTTCAATCATCAATAAGATTATGTAACAAATAAAAGAGTTAATTCCTGAGATCAACTTGCATTTCTTGTTTCATATTCTGTAACCTGAAAAAAATCAGAAAGTTTTGAAATTTTTTTTTTTTTTTGCAGTTCTTTTATTGGATGATATTTTTTCTATGGAGGCCCACAAGAAAACTGATATAAAAACGTTTCTTGTCCGAGAATTTATTAACATAAAAACACAGATTATTATGCTTTTGATCATCCATACTTTACAAGAGAAGGGACGTGACTTTTCAGTTATAAATTATAACATTGTTCAAGCATTAAAACACCTTGTCGGTGAGGCTTAGAATATGCTGATTGTATCTCCTGCTGGGGGGTAAGACACCCTGGATAGGATACAAAACTTTATCTGATGGTGAGGCTCCAGTTGTGGAGATCTGGGGAGTGTGTGGTAACCTTCCATTGCCATTACTCTCAGGTCCACTCTGACACAGAGTGTTAGTGAAAAGAGGATAGACTCCACATTATTCGGACTATTGTCCCCATCTTCATTGTTATTTGTACAACGTTTCGGTCGATATGCCCTTTGGCCTTCTTCAGGTATTTCTTTTCGGACTTGGGAACCTTGTCGGACTCGGGAATCTTCTTTTTGGAATCGGGAACCTTCTTTTCGGACTCGGGAACCTTCTTTTCGAACTCAGAACTTTCTTGTCATAATCGGGAGCCATCAGAAGGTTCCTGAGTCTGAAAAAAAGGTTCCCAAGTCCAAAAAGAAATACCTGAAGAAGGCCGGAGGGCATATGGGCCGAAACGTTGTACAAATAACAATGAAGATGGGGACAATAGTCCGAAAAATGCAGATAATCCAAATTATCAAGCCTCATCTCAAACATTCAGAGAAATAGGATAGACTCCCTCGCTGATTGGCTGATACCGATTTTAGGACACCCTGACGACTTAACTTTTTACATTATATCAAGACAGGTGGAAAAATAATAACGGAATGATAATAACGGAATACTAACACCATAGTATCTAATCTTTGATTTGAATCTGCTCAGCTATTTTAGCATTGAGCATCTTCATATGCTAATACTTTTGACATTCATTCTCAATTATATTATTTATACACACACACACACACATGCACACACACACGCACACACACACACACACACACACACATTTGGGTTCTATCGTTGGGTAAAATAGATTTGTTTAAAATCCATTCATTGATAAATCAACACTGAAAATTTCATTAAAATCGGATAATTCCCAGATTTTTGGTAAATTTTTTTCAATCGGCGGTGTTAAAATTATTTTGTAAAATACGGATTTTTATGGCATTTTGGCAGTGCCTATTATACATTATGTAACAAATAAAAGAGTTAATTCCTGAGATTCTGTGACAATAATTCCTCTAGAAAAGTGGTAACCTTGACATTCTTAGGTTTATTGTAACCCCCCCCTGCCCCAAATAGATAGCATTCACTCAAAAGATGCGCTACACATGTGTCGAATCTCTCTACTCTGAAATTAAGAAGAAAGGGAACATCAAATTATTGCATGGTAGTTGGCTCTTAACCAGTAGCATAGCAAAGGAAAGTGAGGAAGCAGTCTGCCCTGGGGTAAAGTTTTTCGGTGGGTAGGAGCTACAATTTTGGGCCCGTTGTATAGGCTTACACAACAGAGAGGGTGACGGAAAATTCAACAGCTGCCCCAAGTGCACAAACTCTAATTGTGCCACTGCTCTAAATAAGTTCTAAAAGTTATGTTCTTTGTCGGCATTGCAGCCTCTGTTACTGCTGCCCTTGACCAGGATTGAACCTACACCCCAGAGATAACTGTCACTTAGAACTGTCTTAACCTAACTCCTTTATCCACCATGCTATGCATTCAATTGGACAATTCAGCATGAATTTTAGGAACTTATAAACTTAATGTCTTGTTTTACCGAGAATATCTACCTTTTTACTTATGTATGATTTTTTTACCTTGACTCATATTGCATTTTTTGTAAAAATCTAATCTTGCCTTTTTAATAATAATTGGACCATATGACCTTTAGGCACCCCTTTTGCGATCTCGATTCATAAGGACGTTTTTTTCATTCACATCGTCAAAATCTGGTTGTTTGTTAGGGGTTAGGGTTAGGGGTTAGGGTTAGGAGTTAGGGTTAGGGTTAGGGGTTAGTTTTATAATTAAAAAAAAAACTGTAAGAATTGTCTGTTAACAAACAACCAGATTTTGATGGTGTAAATGAAAAAAATGTCCTTATGAATCGAGATCGCAAAAGGGGTGCTTAAAGGTCATATGGATCTAATAATTAACACAGCTTAACGCTTGTACCCAAGTATGGTTAGCGTAATGAGAACAGGATACCACAGTGGATTGAATAATGGATTGGGTTCGAAGTTCAGTGATGGCTCCAAATTATGACAAGAAGGTTCCTGAGTTTGAGAGGGCTCCCAAGTCCAACAGGAGATGCCTGATAACAATAAAGATGAGGACAATAGTTCAAATAATCCAAATAATCCAAATTATCAAACCTCATCTCAAAAATTCAGAGAAATAGTGTAGATAACAATAAAGATGAGGATAATAGTCTGAATAATCCAAATAATACAAATTATCAGGCCTCATATAAAAAAATTAGAGAAATAGTGTAGATAACAATAAAGATGAGGATAATAGTCTGAATAATCCAAATAATCCAAATTATCAAGCCTCATCTCAAAAATTTAGAGAAATAGTGTAGATAACAATAAAGATGAGGAAAATAGTCCGAATAATACAAATAATACAAATTATCAGGCCTCATCTAAAAAATTCAGAGAAATAGTGTAGATAACAATAAAGATGAGGACAATAGTCCGAATAATACAAATAATACTAATAATCAAGCCTCATCTAAAAAATTCAGAGAAATAGTGTAGATAAGAATAAAGATGAGGACAATAGTCAGAATAATACAAATAATACAAATTATCAGGCCTCATATAAAAAATTCAGAGAAATAGTGTAGATAACAATAAAGATGAGGACAATAGTTTGAATAATACAAATAATCCAAATAATCAAGCCTCATCTAAAAAATTCAGTGAAATAGTGTAGATAACAATAAAGATGAGGATAATAGTCTGAATAATCCAAATAATACAAATTATCAAGCCTCATATAAAATATTCAGAGAAATAGTGTATATAACAATAAAGATGAGGACAATAGTCCGAATAATACAAATAATACTAATTATCAAGCCTCATCTCAAAAATTAAGAGAAATAGTGTAAATAACAATAAAGATGAGGACAATAGTCCGAATAATACAAATAATCCAAATAATCAAGCCTCATCTAAAAAATTCAGTGAAATAGTGTAGATAACAATAAAGATGAGGACAATAGTTCAAATAATACAAATAATACAAATTATCAGGCCTCATATAAAAAATTTAGAGAAATAGTGTAGATAACAATAAAGATGAGGACAATAGTCCGAATAATCCAAATAATACTAATTATCAAGCCTCATCTCAAAAATTCAGAGAAATAGTGTAGATAACAATAAAGATGAGGACAATAGTCCGAATAATACAAATAATACTAATTATCAAGCCTCATATAAAAAATTCAGAGAAATAGTGTAGATAACAATAAAGATGAGGACAATAGTTTGAATTCAGAGTTTTCCTTCTCCTATACTGGTTGCCTTACCAAGGTTAAAGAACCCAGTCTGCCCTAATATTTACCCATAGCTGAAGGGAGAATAGATGGATTCATACCTTTCCCAAGGGTAGTAGCACTATGTGGAATGTGGCTTCGTCCAGGATTTGAACTCTGGTTGACAAGTCCATTTCCTATGACTATAACCAGAACACCAATGCGCCTCAGTCACGTGATCTATATTTGTGCTGCAGATTGGTAAATATAGCAAGATATTGCAAAAGTTTTGACTTGGCCTAGTTGAACCAGCCAGATAAATAGAGCTGACTTACAGACAATGAGTGTAGTCTTAATAATAATAATAATAATAATAATAATAATAATATGGTCCCACATACCTGGATTTTAGAATGTCTAAAAATGTACAAAATTTCCAACAACATCATAAACTTCATTAAAAAAGCCATGGAAAACTGGCGAGTTCAATTAAAAGCTGGAAAACAATCCCTGACAGAAGTAAAAATCCAAAGAGGTATTTTCCAAGGAGACTCGTTATCACCACTACTATTTATTATAGCAATGATGCCGCTCAATCATATACTCAAAAAATGTACAGGGGAATACAAATTCACTAACTCACAAGAAAAGATAAACCACCTTATGTACATGGATGACATAAAATTTTTTGCAAAAAATGAAAAAGAACTGGAGACCTTAGTACAAACTATTAGAATATATAGCCAGGATATAGGGATGGAATTTGGAATTGAAAAATGTGCTATGCTTGTAATAAAAAGGGGTGAAAGAAAATTAATGGATGGAATACAACTGCCAAATCAGGACACTATAAAATCACTTGATGAAAATGAAAGTTACAAATACTTAGGAATTTTAGAAGCAGACAATATCATGCAAGCAGAAATTAAAGGAAAAGTTAAAAAAGAATATCTCAGGAGAGCTAGAAAACTTCTAGAAACCAAACTTAACAGCAGAAATCTGATCAAAGGAATCAATACCTGGGCTGTCCCCATTATAAGATACTAAGGACCATTCTTAAAATGGACAAAAGAAGAACTCAGACAGATTGACCAAAGGATTAGAAAATTAATGACAATGCACAAGGCTCTCCACCCTAGAGATGATAGAGATAGATTATATGTGTCAAGAAAGGAAGGGGGAAGAGGTCTTGCCAACATAGAGGACTGTGTAGAGGCTACAATCCAACAACTCGAAGACTACACAAAAAAGAGCAAAGACAAATTACTTATGGCAGCCAACAAAAGTAGATGTGACATATGGATAAACAGAAAAACAACAAAAACTAGAAAACAAAAATGGGAAGAAAAACAATTATATGGACATTTAAAACGATAAATCGGAGAGGTTGCACATGAAAAAACTTGGACATGGTTAAGAAAAGGAAACCTCAAAAGAGAAACCGAATCATTAATAATTGCTGCACAGAATAATGCCATAAGGACAAACTATATCAAAGCAAAAAAATTGATAAGACGCAACCAAATAGTAAATGTAGACTATGCGGTGACTGAGATGAGACTGTAAACCATGTACTATGTGAATGTAGCAAACTAGCACGATGGGAGTACAAAACTAGGCACGACTGGGTTGGAAAGTTGATCCACTGGGAATTATGCAAAAAATTAAATTTTGACCAAATGGTATATGCATAAACCAGAATCTGTTCTTGAGAACGAAACACATAAAATTCTCTGGGATTTTGAGATAAAAATGGACCACCTTATCCCAGCAAGAAGACCAGACCTAGTGTTGAAACAGACAGACTAATAGAGCTGACTTCAAATGTCATATATATATATTTACCAACCCCTCCACATGATCAGGATGTGACACAAGGTCAATTTCTTAAGCGGAGTTCAACAGGTTTGAATTTAGAGTTTTCCTTCTCCTAGACCGGTTGCCTGACCAAGGATAAAGAGCCTAGTCTGCCCTACTATTTATCCATAGCTGGAGGGAGAGTAGGATTCATACCTTTCCCAATGGTATTAGCATTAAGTGAAATACAGATGTCATATATACGTGTGCTGCAGATTGGCAAATATAGCAAAATATTGCAAAACTTTTGACTCAGCTAAGTTGAAACAGACAGACAGATAAATAGAGCTGACTTACAGACGATGAGTGTAGTCTTCTTTAAGTTGTTATTAGCCTTTTGAGTAAAATTTGTGCTGACATTCTACTTAAAATGCTTTTCTCCTTTCATAGATCATCTTCTCACAGATCAACCATATCAAATTAATAATCAGCAGCAGGAGCAGCTCAAAGTTCATTCACTTTGAGCTGCCGCAGCTCCTGCTGATTATTCTCTTGCTACAAATATTCAGGTTAGCTCAAATGAGACATAAGAGATTAACTTATCTAGTTCAATTATTAAACTGGCATTTCAAAAGGAAAAAAAATATCTGATTATGATTTATCACAGGTTAATTTTTTCATTTTTTTTTTTTCATTAATTTTCTTTCATTTTTCTTTTATTCTTTCATTCATTCATTAAAATTTTTTCATTGATTTTTTTTCATTCTTTTTCTTTCATTTAAATTTCTTCCAATGCTTGATAGTCAATTTTCTTTTATTGCTTTTTCTTTCAATTTTCTTTCATTGCTTTTTCATTAAAATTTTATTATTAATTTTTCATTAAATTTTCTTTCATTGCACTTTTCTTCAATCTTTTTTCATTGATTTTTCCTTCAATTTTCTTTCATTTAATTTTCTTCCAATGCCTTGATAGTCAATTTTCTTTCATTGCTTTTTCCTTCAATTTTCTTTCATTATCTTTTCATTCAACTTTCTTTCATTCAATTTTCTTCCAATACCTTGATAGTCAATTTTCTTTCATTGTTTTTTCATTCAATTTTCTTTCATTGCTTTTTCATTCAATTTTCTTTCATTATCTTTTCATTCAATTTTCTTTCATTGCATTTTCCTTCAATCTTTTTTCATTGATTTTTCATTCAATTTTCTTTCATTTAATTTTCTTCCAATACCTTGATAGTCAATTTTCTTTCATTGCTTTTCTTCCAATTTTCTTTCATTGATTTTTCATTCAGTTCTCTTTCATAGCATTTTCCTTCAATTTTCTTTCCTTCAATTTTCTTTTATTCAATTTTCTTCCAAGGCCTTGATAGTCAATTTTCTTTCATTCACTTCATTGCTTTTTTCTTTCAATTTTCTTTCATTGCTATTTTCATTCAACTTTCTTTCATTAATTTTTCATTTAATTTTATTTCATTGTGTTTTCATTCAATTTTCTTCAATTTTAGTTTTCTTCGTATACCTTGATAGTAACTTTAATTCCATTCAATTTTCTTTCAATTTTCTTTCATTGCTTTTACATTCTATTTTCTTTCATTTGATTTTCTTCTTTCAATTTTCTTCTTTTGCTTTTCATTCAGTTTTCCTTCATTGCTTTTTCATTTAGTCAGACAGGGTTCTAATTTAAGTCGTTCTCATAAATACATGAAAATATTAGTGTTTTTTGTCAATACTAGCAAATATATGCACCCTCCGGGTGCAAGTATTTAAGTTTTAATATAATAAAATATCATGTTAAATTAGAAAGGCTAATGAAATTGAATAAGAATTCAGATGAAAATATTTGGAACAGAGGGGGTATGATTGAAAAATAGAACAACTTTGAAACTAACTCTTCCATCATTTTCCCTTACTCCCGTCTTTCATTGGTAAATTTTCCTAATTTAACTATTTAGTTAAAATAGGAAGTAAAGAATAATATTACAGTTATTGCTTCTTGTTAATGGATTTCTTTTAAGATTTATCCCCGAGATTTTTGTTCAAATTCATTAATATAAAACCAAACAATTAGAAATCAATAATACTAAGCATATATTTATTAAAATCCAATTTTTAAGATCAATATGCAAATTAGCCTTCCAATTCACACTGTAAACCGCTATTTCTTGTATATATAAATACAATTGCATGTTATTAGTATGTAGATATGGTCAACAGTCTTAATAATGTAAAACAATTTTATTAATAATTGAGGTTTAAATAAAAAATAAAATCATGGAGAATGTGATGTAAATAACAAAGGGAATTGTGACTTGAAAAGTAATATAGTTTCGGTTACAGACATACAAACCCACAACATCCATTATAATAAGATATATTTATTTTAGAAGTCTTTATGTGTGTCATGAAAAATATATTCAACCAAAGATTTAAAAAAATCAATTTGTAGAACTCTTCAGCTTTTAGGATCATCATTCTTATAGTCAGACATGGTTCTACCTTAAACTGTTCACAGTGAAGAGGAAATTATAGAAATTAATCAACCATTTTCTGATTCTTGAGAAGGCCAATTCCTGCCGATTCCTCAAAGACAGAATTTGATATTTTTAGCTTTTAATAATTCTTTGTTTATGAATCAATAATCATTTTTCCGCTTTTTTTTCCCGCCATTTTTTTTTTTTTCAATTTTGAAAATTGAAAAAAAAAAAAATGGCGAAAAAAAAAAAAAAAAAAAGAAAAAGCAAATTTCTCTGTAACTGGGGTCGAAAAATTTAATCTTTTAAAAGATAACTTTTAGAATATTAGATTTTTGTGCTGTCATATCTTAGAAAAATAAATGGAATTTTTTTTTTTCTTTGCGAGAAGAAGGGTTCAGGGGGTGGATTTTTTTGTTATTAGATTCATTCTAAAAAGCCGGCTTTTGTATTGGAGATAGAAATGTAGACATATGATGAAGAAATAGAAATTGTAGATTAAGCATAGTAAATACATTTTGAAATCAGCTGGAAGCAAAATGTTATATATATATATATATATATATATATATATAATATATATTATATATATATATACATGTAGAATTAAACAAAAGGCACATCTCCTGTTTAATAATTTTATTTTTGATCTTTTCTAATTTTCTGGCCAACTTTTTAATGTTTGGGTGGAATTGGTGGATAAGTCCACCAAAGTTCAGTTCCCGAGTACATCACCCCTGATGATGGCACTTCGAAGTGCCAAAAGTACTCGGGAACTGAACTTTGGTGGACTTATCCACCAACTCCACCCAAACATTAAAAAGTTGTCCAGAAAATTAGAAAAGATCGTTAATAAAATTGTTAAACAGGAGATGTGCCTTTTGTTTAATTCTACATGTATAAATGAAAGAATGCTGCCCAAATACACACACACACACACATATATATATATATAAGTAAAAAGTAAAGTCTATGGGGCGGCCTAAAGTCGGTATCAGCCAGTCAGCGAGGGAGTCTATCCCTTCTCAATAGCGCTAGACCAAGGAGATTGTTTTTAGCATCTGAGGTGGGGTGCCACACCTACCATCAGCTCCTTACTTTACCGCACAGATCCCTGTGCTACTCATATGCTGAGTTGGCGGGGACCGGAATCGAACTAGGAACCTTGTGGTTTCTAACCGAACGCTCTACCGACTGAGCTAACCCGGCCCCTTTATAATATATATATATATATATATATATATTATATATTTATTTATTTATTTATCTATGTATTTCTATATATACATATAATATATATAATATATATATATAATATAGGAAGAATTTTCTCTTATGAGGACATTGCTTAAAGATTTCCGATTTTCTATTAAGACTTCTATTATTATTATTATTATTATTATTATTATTATTATTATTATTATTATAAGAAATTAAATTTTTTAATATCCTAATCTTTATCTTTTAGCTCCCATATTTTTGTTGCAAGGGAAGTTGTTTCTTTTTTATCTTTTATCAAGCAAAGATACTACTCGCATATGGAATCTTTCAGAAAAAAAGATAAAAAAGAAACAACTTCCCTTGCAACAAAAATATGGGAGCTAAAAGATAAAGATATGCCTTACAAAATAGAGTGGAGGATTTTAGATCATCCCAAATGTTACACGAACAGCTCTAAGTATTGCAATCTATGTGTTACGGAAAAATTTAGGATATTAAAAAATTAATTTCTTATAATAATAATAATAATAATAATAATAATAATGATAGAAGTCTTAATAGAAAATCGGAAATCTTTAAACAATGTCCTCATAAGAGAAAATTCTTCCTAAATGCATGGATAAGAGAAGCTCAACATCCACCCTGAAAAACAATTCTACAATTTTTTACAAAAAAATCTGATATTTCAACAATAAAAAAATGGACTTTCGACAAAGGAACAACACCATCCACCTTTGTATTATGCTGGAAAAAATTTAAAAGACTCTACCATATATAAAAATGATTTTTTGAAAACATATACATCCTTTATCAAACGGAATTAATTTAAAAATAAAAAATAAAAAATTTTTTTCAAAAGAAAATTTTTCTATTTTTAACGAATAAAAGGAGGTAACTTCGTTGGGATTGTTACAAAAAAATGTAATTTTTGAAAAAATTAAAAATTAAAATTATTAATAAATCCGAAGTGCACTAGTGTCCGCGAAAGCAACCGACGTTATTTGCGGTCCAGAATGTGACATTATAAAAGATCTTCAATAAACACCATGGGATCTAACATAACAACCTGATGATTGCTCCCTAGCATGAAACCTGGGTAGCTGTTTATAATAAACATTGATCTATAAAAACTCAGCAAATTAAATAAATATATATATATATAATATATATATATATTTCTATTGGATGTCCTCTCTTACGCTACAAGGACAAATTGAAGGACAATTTGAAACGCCTCGATATTGACCTGAGTGCTTGGGAAGATCTAGCATCGAATCGAAGGAATGGCGTAAGACATGTTTCGCTAAACTAAAGAGCTTTGAACAAAATAGACTGAAGCATAGAGATCGGCTTAGCATAACTTTAAAAGAAAAACATTTAACTCCTGCCTTGGATCATTTCGTTTGTCAGTGTGGCTTCATGGCTTGCAGCAGGGCTGGGCTGCTGTCACACTCGAGGAAACATAAAATGTCTTCTTGACAGCATGCTCAACATGGGAGGAATCAAATCACTCACTGCTGACCCTCATCTATCGTTCTCGATAGGAGAGTCCACCATATATATTTATTATGGAAAAGATGACTTACCGGTGAATATGGTCATGGTGGTTGATGTAAAGTTCATAAAGGTAAGGCAGTGATATAACAAATAAAAAAAGTGCTCAATATTAGTAGAGCAAATTTATTTTACTATAGGTCCAAGTGATAACCTACTCGAGTTTCACCATGTTGAGGATCTTCAGGGTTAACTCCACTGTGTAATTATATATAATTGCCTACAATCAACCGACATCTTGATTTACACAGTGGAGTTAACCCTGAAGATCCTCAACATGGTGAAACTCGAGTAGGTTATCACTTGGACCTATAGTAAAATATATAATATATATATATATATATATATATATATATATATACTTTTCTTTGTTGTGGTACCAAGTTTCTTGGTACAAGGTGATTGTAGGCTGGTCCTATTCTCTACCAGTAGTTTGTTGTAGAGTTCAGGTTCCGTCTGAGAGCTCAATGTTTAATTATGATAAACAGAGCAAAGTTATTTGTAAATAAAAAAGCCTTAAATACCATGGGTATCGTGGTTATGGACCATTTCCACTCGTGGGTAACTAGGGCCCACAGAGCTTCTTCAGACCACATATATCTTTTATTTAGACAGGCACATGGCCAAATTCATTTTTATATTTTACATTTCTCCCCACCTCCAGGGGCGATATTAGTGGTCCATAATCATGATACCCATAGTACTTAAGGCCTTTTTATTTACAAATATATATATATATATATATATATATATATATATATGCATCAAAGGAGGACAATTGGTGATGGTACACCAGTTTCCTTACAGTTTTCGAGTTTCACAACATTATATCTATTCCACCGGTAGACCTGGCATGTTATTAGGTCACCTCCTTTCCAGATTTACTCTGTGTATTTTATGAATAGATCATTAGTTCTTATATATTGGCCCAGGGATACGTAACAGCCATGCAGAGACTGGTATTTGTATACAACAGGGGACTTGAAGGAAATACCTAACCAAAGGTTAATCATTAATATGTACACACTTTATTATGTTTTAGAGGGTGTCGTCAGTGATGTCAATGCTTGGTTCCACAGGGAATTTCGGGTCTTAAAACATCAGACTTCCCTCACCAGGTGGACCCTATCAGAGAAGATGAAATATTTTTTAAGCATTTATATTGGTTCAAAACAAAACAAACAAAAATAGAACTTGTTAACTGGTAGATCTTGCAGTTCCAGCAGATCACAGGGTGAAGGGTTAAAATCAAGGCAATCAATTCTCTAGCAAGGTCTTGGTATTTATCCATCATTTTGTTTTCTTTCATAGAAAATGCCTTGATTTTATTTTATTACTCCAGGCCCCCTGGTAGTGAACCATGTCTTACATGGCTTGCTTCAGGTTGGACCATATGACCTTTAGGCACCCCTTTTTGATCTCGATTAAGGAAGGACATGTTTTTCATTTATACCGTCAATATCCGGTTGTTTTAACAGATGATTTTTAGATTTAAAAAAAATTATAAAACTAACCCTAATCTTAACCCCTAAACCTAACCCTAACCCCTAACCCAACCCCTAGCCCTAACCCTAACCCTTAACCCTAACCCCTAACAAACAACCTGATATTGACGGTGTAAATGAAAAACATGTCCTTTCTTAATTGAGATCAAAAAGGGGTGCCTAAATGTAATATGGTCCAAAAGTCTGACCATGTCTGTCATAGACTGATTGCCTGGGAGCCAATTTTGTTTCAGGTATTGCACACACACACACCTGCCTCAGGAGAGTGAACGGATAGATTTCATGTCTATCTCAAGGGCATTGGTGTGAATGGAATGCAAATGGCTTGCCAATTCCAATATCCCTGCCAATAACCATCACCCCCACCTGCGCATACCAATCACCCCCACCTGTGCATTCTCGAGGGCATTAAGGTGAAAGTGATATGATCAGTTGAAAACTAATTCTAACAAAGTTCATAAAATTTCATTTACAAAACAGCATCATCATCATCATGATCAGCATCATGATCAGCATAATGATGATGATGATGATGATGATGATGATGATGATCATCATCATCATCAGCAGCAGCATCAAGGCTGCAACATTACACTCTCCTTGTCGGATTGGAGAGATGAATATTTACCATGTACCCCACGTGTATGGGTCAGACACTGTTATAGGTGATATACCCTATAGACTAATGGAATGCGCCGACGGTTACTATAAGTAACAGGACAATTATGGCTTGAAGAGTAAGCCAATGCGAGTCAGCTCATAACTCTATTTGTCGGACGTAATTCCCACTTCTCTGTATTGTAATTGTCTACTCTTTTGTTAATACATTTTCCTACATTTGTTACCCATCGTTTTGTTCTTATTTGACCCCTTGAAACCCCAAAACAGACACAAAGCCCTATTAATGTGGGACCACTCACAAACCGAAGCTCATGAGAGGTGGGTGAAAAAAATGTGTTGATCCTGTCAGCATTCCCCCTCAAGGGGAGGAGGCGCCTCAGGCACTGGGCAATAAAACTATTTTGTTGAGGGGAAATATTTCCAGAGCAAGTCAATAGGTGTTTCTTCATCAAAGTCTTGGAGTAAAAAGGGCTGAGAGATTTTTTTGGCGCCAAGAATTTGGTGTGTGTGTGTGTGTGGGTGGGGGTTGCATGTGTTCAGAGGATTCTTCCGGTCTGAGGCCTTCTGGGAGATTGTTACTTTTTTTGTGTCTTTTATCTATTTATTTATTTATTTTTTATTTAATTTAACTTTGTTTTACTTTTGTTTTATTTATTTTTATTTGTTTTAATTTTATTTTTAGATAATTTAATAATGATTTGTAAATAATCTTATAATAATTTATAATAATCATATTAACTAGCAAAATAAAAAACACCCTCCGAGCGATGTAAAAATAGATTTTTGAAACATATTGCCTGAGGGATGGGAGTAAAAAATTCAATGTCAGCGAGTTTGTACCCTAGGTAATTAAAATCATAAAATTCATTAAACGATTAAAAAATAAAACAATTTGAAATGTAAACTTTAAATATGTATTAAAATAAAACAAACTATATATAGATATATAATATCAGTCATGTATTTATTAAAACGTTTTAAAAAACAATGAGGACTGTCTAATGTTGCATGTTCAAATTTTGAGTGTATATATTCTATATCATGACGATTTTGGGTAATGTGACGTACGCAGTGACGTAGTTTTTGTTACAGACAAAAACCGGAAGCAAATCTCCATTATTAATAGATATTATATTATATTATTTGTTTTTGCTTCAATACAATAGTCAGCTTTATGGAATAAAATCAATTCGCTATCATGGTGCAAAACTATGGTATATGTTATGTATTAGAAATACATTAACAAGAAGATTGCGATTGGTTGTAATAATAGTTTATTATTACAATAAATACAAATAACAAAATGGCTCCCGGCCGGCAAGGTAAAAAAAGTATCTGAGTGTAAAACAGGGTTTGGTAAAGATTACTTATCTTCTGAAAGGGTTGTAGCACGTGTGTTTACATCCAAGAATACGAAACAACGTTCGTGGTTGGAGATCAACTCACATCATGCTGAGCTAATCTACCTGTTGTTCTTTTATACGTATTCATTTGCATACGTGAGGTATTATCCGGTTACTTCCCTTTACAACAGTATACATTACCCATGGATATTAAAAATTCTCCAACTAAATACTCATTTAAAAAGAAACTAAAAAAATAACATTATGTAGAGATCATCTTCCGTGCTTAAAGTAATTATTATTATAGTACTAGCAAATATATGCACCCTCCGGGTGCAAGTATTTAAGTTTTGATATAATAAAATATAATATTAAATTAGAAAGGCTAATGAAACTGACTAAGAATGCAGATAAAAAGATCTGCAACAGAGGGGGTATAATCGAAAAATAGAACAACTTTGAAACTAACTATTCCATCATTTTCCATTACTCCCCTGTTTCATTGGTAAATTTTCCTAATTTAACTATTTAGTTAAAATAGGAAGTAAAGGATAATATTACAGTTATTTCTTCTTGTAAATAAATTTCTTTTAAGATTTATCCACGAGATTTTTGTTTATATTTCTTAAGATAAAACCAAACAATTAGAAATCAATAATACCAAGCACATATTTATTAAAATAAAATTTTAAATATCAATATGCAAATTAGCCTTCTCGTTTAAACTGTAAACCGCTATTTTGTTGTATATATAAATACAATTGCATGTTATTAGTACGTAGATATGATCAACAGTATTAATAATGTAAAACAATTTTTATTAATAACTGAAGGATTAAAAGAATGAAATCATGGAGAATTTGACGTAAATAATTAAGGGAATTGTGACTTGAGTAGTAATATAGTTTCGGTTACAGACAGAAAAGCACACAATCTCCATTATAATAAGATTTGCTGCTACCTCTCTTTTTTTTTTTGTGATTTGAAATATTACACATATTAAATTGATATTTAAGTTAATTTGATTATTATTAGAAATGTTTTTATTTTTGAACTTTAAGGGGCTCTCTTCTCGTTAGTGTTTAACTACTTAGAGAGCTCCACCTAATAAATATAATATACTAATTTTAATTTTAAATTTAATAATTTATAATAATTTTAATAGATTTAATAATGCTATAAAACCCAACCAACCAACCAACCAACTAGACAATTAATCATGGGAAAGGGGTTCCCAGGAAAGAGAATGTAGTGGTTAATATACTAGATCTAATAAATAACCCAAAGGTTAGTGGACTCTCCTGCCGTGAACGATAGATGAGGGTCAGCAGTGAGTGATTTGTTTCCTCCCATGTTGTGCATACTATCAAGAAGACATTTTGTGTTTCCTTGAGTGTGATAGCAGCCCAGCCTTGCTGGGAGCTATGAAGCCACACTGACAGATTCAATTTCCTAAAGTGAGAGTTTTTTGTTTTAAAGTTAGATGGAGCTGATCTCAGTGTTTCAGTCTATTTTCTTCAAAGCTCTTTAATCTTGTGAAACATGCCTTACGCCATTCTTTCCGATTTGATGCTAGATTTTCCCAAGCACTCAGGTTAATATTGAGGCATTTCAAATTGTCCTTCAATTTGTCTTTATAGCGTAAGAGTGGACGTCCACTAAAATGCTTAGCATTTAGTAATTATCCGTATAATATCTTCTTTGGAAGCCTACTCTTCTATATGGTGCTGAAACTTGGACATAAACCAACTTGACACCTTTCACATGCGCTGTCTTCATGCCATTTGCAGTATAAAATGGGATGATAGAGTAAAAAATGGCACAATATTAAAAACTGTAACATTGCTAGCATTGAAACCTTACTAGCAAAGGTTCAGCTTAGATGGGCTGGTCACGTTATCAGAATGAATGAGAACAAGCTTCCAAACCCAAAGGTTAACATGCTGTAAAATCCAACTGACCAACCAACCAACCAACCAACCAGCCAACCTGATATAGGTGATAATAATATCTCACCTATGCTTTATTGTTTATTCAGCGTAGCCGTTTTATTTTTTTATATAAAAGGGATCAGATTATTGATTGCAACACGTGATTGCGAGAGAACATTAGTCGCAGAAAATAGGCACCTAAAATTGCGACTGACTGGCTTAATCAATACAGGAGAGACAAAAGATGGAGATATGAAAGATTGATTGTATAAAACAAAACAAAACAGAGAGGATGCTGGGAAAGCAAGTGTTGGGCGTGGTGGGAAAGATATGGGGGAGGAAGTGGGTGGGGAGGGAAAAGGAAAGGGAGATAACTGAAAAGAACTGAAAGAGAGAGAGAGAAAGAGAGAGAGAGAGAGAGAAATGATAGAGGGAAAAGTATTAGGAAGAGAAGAGGCCAGAGAGAGAGAGAGAGAGAGAGAGAGAGAGAGAGAGAGAGAGAGAGAGAGAGAGAGAGAGAGAGAGTATTAGGAAGAGAAGAGGCCACATATAGTGAAAGACAGAGATAGAGACAGAGAGACAGAGAGAGTGAAAAAGATATGGGGGAGTGAGTGAGCTAAGGTAGGAAGAGGGAGGAAGGAGCATTAACTGAAAAGGAATGGAAAGAAATGAAAGAGAGAGAGAGAGAGAGAGAGAGAGAGAGAGAGAGAGAGGGAGGGAGGGAGAGAAAATGATAGAGGAAAAGAGTATTAGGAAGAGAAGAGGCCAGATAGAGAAAAAGAGAGAGACAGACAGAGAGACGGAGACAGAGAGACAGAGACAGAGAGACAGAGAGAGTGGAAAAGATATGGGGGAGTGAGTAGGTGGGTGGGAAGATGGGAAGGGGGAGGAAGGGGAGGTAACTGAAAAGGAATTGAAAGGAAGAGAAAGTGTGAAATGTTTGAGAGAGAGAGAGAGAGAGAGAGAGAGAGAGAGAGAGAGAGAGAGAGAGAGAAGAATGATGGGAGAAAAGGGTATTAGGAAGAGAAGAGGCCAAAGAGTGTGGAGAGAGAGAGAGATATGAGAGAGAGAGAGAGAGAAAGAGAGTGAAAGAGAGACAGACAGAGACAGAGACAGAGAGAGTTAAATGAAAGGGAGAAGAAAAAATGAGGTAAAATAGAAAAGAAAAAAGGACATAGCGGAATGAGGTAATGAGAAAGGGTGAGATGTTTGAGAGAGAGAGAGAGAGAGAGAGAGAGAGAGAGAGAGAGAGAGAGAGAGAGAGAGGAAAAATGAGGTAATGAGGTATTATCATTAGATTTGCAAACTGGACTGGAAATTGTATTATTCCCTTATTTGGAACATTTAAATATTATTGTACTAATAAAAATCTTGTTATGATGGTGTAGCAGTGGTGAGCTATGATTTCGATATGTGAACGTTGTCTTATATATAATAATATATATATATATATATATATAAGAGAGTTTTATCATTTGCTTGAAGCATTGTGTATATATTGGTTTGGAGGTTGATTTTGAAGGCTATCACAATGCAGGTGTAAAGAAAAAATAATAAGGTAACAATGGTGTTGTTTGTTAACCTGTAATTTATTCTTGAATTTTCGAGATAAAATCTCTTCTTCAGAAGAACACTGGAACTGAAGTAGTTGTCGTCTTGTTATGGCATTTCTACTTAAATGAAATGTTTTTTTGAAAATGTTACAGATGGTCTTTTTCTTATAACTGTATTCTCGTGTTGCATGTTTACGTGATTGCACTTTTTTTGTTTGTTTGTACTTGTGCGTATGTTGTCATGCGCGTGTGCATGAAAATGCGTATAGACTGTGATGTTATGACTTTTTTACCATCTGTAACATTT
>CM042175.1:54535346-54577846 GCA_023376005.1 Doryteuthis pealeii | reverse complement strand
TAATTGCTCTACTAAATGTTTTCGTATAGATCCACTTCAATAGTTTTGCCTCTGAGCTAGAGACATGACAGCACAGTCATGATATAAGTATTTACCCAAGCCCTTCACCACAACTAGGATGTGACACCAGCATCCCTCTTTTCGGGAGAATTATAAACATTCCGGCCAGTGGAATATCGGATTGTTTGGCAAAAATTCCAGTGTATACAATATGACAATATACAATGGAATTAAATATGACATAAGAAAACAATGAGCTGATATAAAAGAAGGGGTGAATAATCACAGAGGAGTCAGCAAAATCAGACCCCAGAGGATCACATGCGTCAAATCTATTTGTTTAAAAATTATTTGTACTAGCAAATATATGCACCCTCCGTAGGGTGCAAGTATTTGAGTTTTAATGTAATAAAATAACGTATCAAATTAGAAAGGCCAATGAAACTAAATAAGAATGCAGATAAAAAGATTTGAAACAAAGGGAGTATAACCGAAAAATAGAACAACTGAAACTTACTCTTCCATCACTCTCGTCTTTCATTTTTATTTTTTCTAATTTAAGTATTTAGTTAAGAGGAAGTAAAGAATAAAATGACTGTTATTTTTTCTTGTTAATGGATTTCATTTAAGATTCATTGAAGAGATTTTTGCTTATATTCATTAAAATAAAACCAAACAGTTAGAAATCAATAATACTAAGCATATATTTATTAAAATCACATTTTTAATATCAATATGCAAATTAGTCTTCCCGTTCACAATGTAAACCGCTATTTTGTTGTATAAATAAATATAATTGAATGTTGTTAGTATGTAGATATGGTCAACAGTGGCTTCGGCCTCTGGACCATTGATATAATTAACAGCGTCGATCCCAGGGGGCCATCCCCCCAGGCAACACCTGCCCCCTTGATTTAAAGGGGCAGGGCTGGGTTTATTGCCCGGTGCCTGAGGCGCCCCCCTTGAGGGGGAATGCCGACGGGATCGACGCAATTTTTTCACCCGCCACCCCATGAGCTTCGGCTTGTGGGTGGTCCCACATAAATAGGGCCTTTGTGCCTGACCCGTACAAGTGGGGTACGTGGAAAATATCATGTAGATATGGTTAACAGTATTAATTATGTAAATCAATTTTATCAATAATTGAGGTTTAAATAAAAATAAAATCATGGTCAATGTGATGTCAATAACTAAGGGAATTGTGAATTGAGTAGTGATATAGTTTCGGTTGCAGACAGAAAAACACACAATCTCCATTATGATAAGATTAGATAGTAAGTAGCAGTACCTGTGGATATACTGTTGTAATTGCTCTACTAAATGTTTTCGTATAGATCCACTTAAATAGTTTTGCCTCTGCGCTAGAGACATGACAGCACAGTCATGATATAAGTATTTACCCACCCCCTTCACCACAACTAGGATGTGACACTGTTATATACCCCATTGCTGGGTATATAATTGAGAGAGAGAGAGAGAGAGAGAGAGAGAGAGAGAGAGAGAGAGAGAGAGAGAGAGTTGACTGTAAGTTACTTGCTTCTTTGTCTAGTGGTAGTTTCATCTTCTTTTTTTTGACCGACTGTCATCTTGTTATCTCTTCTAGTTTCTAGCTGCTTCTAAGGACTTCTTTTCAAGTCATGCCTTAATTAACTACAAGACTTTGTTTTTCTTTGATCAAAGATTTTATTATTGCCCATCCTAATTCACCTTGCGGTTTAGCCAACCTCAACAGAACATGTCTGTTCTGCATGACATTTAGGTTGAAACTGATTACCTAACTAACTATCACGTGATTTGTGAGATAGAGAGACTCTTCATGATATAAGTATCTACCCAACCCCTTCACCACAACTAGGATGTGACACCAGCATCCCTCTCTTCAAATAGAACATGCGACTCAAAAATATGTTATATAGCTGTCAAATTTAGCTATATATATGAGAGAGAGAGAGAGAGAGAGAGAGAGAGAGAGAGAGAGAGAGAGAGAGAGAGAGAGAGAGAGAGAGAGAGACTGTTAGAGAGAAATCTTTAAGAGAGAAAGAGAGAGAGAGAAAATCAGAGAAAGAGAGACAGAGAGAGAGAGAAATCAGAGAGAGAGAGAGAGAGAGAGAGAGAGAGAGAGAGAGAGAGAGAGAGAGAGAGAGAGAGAGAGGAATCATTGAGAGAGAGAGATCATTGAGAGAGAGTGAGAGCAAAAAAAAACTCATTGAGAGAGAGAGAGAGAGAGAAGAGAGAGAGTAACTGTTAGAGAGAAAATCTTTGAGAGAGAGAGAGAGAGAGAGAGAGAGAGAGAGAGAGAGAGAGAGATTGATAGATAGAACATGCGACTCAAAAATATGTTATATAGCTGTCAAATTTAGCTATATATATGGAGAGAGAGAGACAGAGACAATCAGAGAGAGAGAGAGGAGAGAGGAGAGAGAGAGAGAGAGAGAGAGAGAGAGAGAGAGAAATCAGAGAGAGAGAGAGAGAGGAAGAGAGGAGAGAGAGAGAGTGAGATTGTTAGAGAGAAATCTTTAAGAGAGAGAGAGGGGTAAGACTCCCCCAAATGGCGCCACCTGTTGGCCGAGGGTGACAACCCATTATGCTTAAGGATGGAGTCTTGGTGGATGAGCAGTCCATGACCTGCAACACTCCACTGAGACCCTTACTTAGGCTAGACGGGCGGTCGGAGAGGCCCCCTCCGATCAATCGGCTGGTCACGTCAAGCCCTAGCACCTATATGATTTTCCCAACCCTATTGCCCTTATGGCAAGCCCCAACCCCTTTTTATCATATGGGTGATAGAAGGCGGTGGCTGAGGGTCTACATGTCCTGGGAATGACGTTAAACTCTATCTGATGGTGAGGTTCCAGTTTTGGAGGTTGGGGAATGTGGAGCACCCCTTCATCACCATTGCTCCCTGGTCCACTCTGACCCGGAGTGGTAGTACCTGTTAGGGTCCCATCTATGGGTTAAATAGAAAAATGTATTTATAAAAAAATTGTGTATCCATTAAGAATGAATTTATTTCAAAACTTTATTGGCATTAAATAACCCACTGAGGTTGATATGCCGTAAAATAAACCAAACCAAACCAAACCAAACCACTTTCTTTGTATCTATCTATTTTTTTTTACTGTCAACAGAAACGTTTTGTGTCAAATGGTGAAACTGAGGAAACTTGTATCTATCTATCTTTCTTTGTGTCTTGTTCTGTCACATTAACAAATCCCTTTTTATGAAAAACTAGCAAAGCTGGTCTTTCTTGTTTCATTACTGCATTTCATTAAGGGAGAAAAAAACTCTATCGAAATTTTACCTGAAGATCCCATCTATGTCAAACAAAGCTCTGGTTGTTAACCGAATAGGAGTGTTCGATTTGGTGGGTGTGAATGAAGTCAAAATGAGGCTCAAAAGATCTAGGGACAATTTTTAAAAAATGTATAAAATGTGTTTGAAGAAGAAAGAAAGGAAAGAAAGAATGAAAGAAAGAAAGAAAGAAAAGAAATGAAAGAAAGAAAAGAAAGAAAGAATGAGAGAAAGAAAGAAAGGAAAGAAAGAAAGAAAGAAAAGAAAAGAAAGAAAGAAAGAATGAAAGAAAGAAAGAATGAAAGAAAAGAAAGAAAGAAAAGAAAGAAAATGCACTTGAAGAAGAAAGAAAAGAAAGAAAGAAAAGAAAGAAAGAAAGAAAGAAAGAATATTAGTTTATTGGGACCAAGTAACCAATAGGCACCTTAGCCGAGATTAGTTTTGAAATGAATTTTGCTTTTTAGTATAAAAACGTTGATTTTGTTTATTAACAACCGGTCAAAAGCAAAATTCTGTTCCTTTTAAAACTGATCTGGGCTGGGGTGCCTATTGGTGACCTGATCCATTTTCTTTATTAACAACCAGTCAAAAGCAAAATTCAGTTCCTTTTAAAACTGATCTGGGCTGGGGTGCCTATTAGTGACTTGGTCCAAAAAAATGATTTGAAGAATTATTAATTGTTTCTCTGAATGTTTTAATGAGGCTTGATGATTAGTATTATCTGCGTTATTCAGACTATTGTCCCCATCTTTATTGTTATCTGTACAACGTTTCGGCCGATATGTCCTCCGACCTTCTTTAGGTATTTCGTGTCGGACCTTCTCGGACTTGGGAACCTTCTTTTTGAACTCGGGAACTTTCAGGTCGTAGTCGGAAACCTTTTTGTCGTAATCGGGAGCCATCACGGAACTTTGAACCTAACCCTTTATTCAGTCCACGGGGGTATCCTGTTTTCATTCCGCTAACCATAGCTGGGGTAGGAGTTGTGTTAATTATTTTTCTATGTTTATTTCGCCACTCAGGATTGAACACGGAATCCAGAGATAACTGTCACTTAGAACTGTCTTAACCTAACTACCTAATCCACTAGGCCACGTGTCCAATTGGACAATTCAGTGTGAATTATTATTAATTGATGTGAAAAATTTGATTATATTATATTAAATTATCATACTGTGGTATATCCACAGGTCCTGCTAGTTTTTTTAATGTTCTTAATTTTCTTTGATTTTTTAGTTAATAAATTATTTTCTTTTATTTTACAGGAACCATGGACAATTTGGAATGTTACTGATGTCTTTGGAATAAATGTGGATTCCTTAACAACCATCATCACCCTCACTAAACCAAATTTCTTATCTTTGGTTACCTTATCAAAGATTTTTTACTCTTCTGCTACTCTAAAATGGAGGGTTGCATGGTGACCCCACAAATCGACATTTATCAAGTCGGCGTTGAATTCCAGGATTTCGCTTTCAAAGACATTTTGGAATGACAAAAAATGGTATATTAATCAGCTTCAGGAATATTTCTGTTTCTCAATTTCCTTTGCTCAAAATTCTTCATTTTTTATCACAATAAAAGAAGTAAAAATTAACTCTTAACGATGGCAAGTGGAAGGAAACTAACATCACAGTTCCAGCAAATGAGAAGCGTTATGGGCCCTTGCCTGGTAATCTTTGGTCTTCCGCTAACCATTCCTGGCACCGCTATTACCATTGTACCATTTTATGATGAGACTGGCTTCTCCAAATATGGAGGTCTTCATATTATGGGTTTCTTCATTCTGTTTTTGTCTGTTGGATTTATTGTGTCTGGCTGTGTTCTCAATTGCACGCGGAAAGCAACCATATCACCGTTAGAGCAAGTTCACCTTGTGTCCCCGTGGGGAACACCTCGGCACAACCACAGAGCTCACACAAAGGAGGAACTAATACCTTGTACTGCCCCATCAGAAATGACTTAGGTGTGGACCGACTGAGGCAATGAATCGATGAAAGTTTTTTTCAGATATTTCTTTTTTTCTTTTTAATTTTAAAAAAAATTTTGACTTGAGCAGTTTCGAGATTTCAATGGGGATTTCTGAGACATCATCAGGAATATCTGAGAATTGTTTCAGAATCTACCCACTGAACTTTTTACAATCATCTTTCTAAACTGTGTGTTCAGACGTTGGACGGCAGCTAATTTTTCAAGTTTATAAACTTTTAATCTGTTAACAAAGAACAAATGCTATTTTTTTTTATTCACATTTAAAAAAAAAAAATTCTAATGATATGAACATTATGAATATGGCATCATCAGTTATTTTATTGCTGGTTCATTGGGGGATTTTAGTTCTTTCAACAATGTCCCCCTTGCCAGTTAGACCCCACTAGGGACGATCACCCCTTAGTGCATCACCCATCTTATTCAAAACTAGTAGACAACTGGCTTATATAGAGTTTTGCCAATGTGGACCTTAGTTAATGTGCACTGGTTTGGCTAATGCTGGAGCCAACAAGTGTATAGAGTGGGTGTTATAAACAAGTCTAATTAGTTTTATAAATAGTTCTTCAATCTTGAGATGTAAAATAGTCATGTTGGGTTGTTTCTTAGCTAGAACTAACAATCTGGAAAAAAACTTTTGACTTGAGCAGTTTCGAGATTTCAATGGAGTTTTTTGGGACATCATCAGGATTATCTGAGAATTGTTTCAGAATCTTCCCACTGAACTTATTACAAACAACTTTCTAAACTGTGTGTTCTGACGTTGGACGGCAGCTAATTTTTCAAGTTTATAAACTTTTACCGTGTTAAAAAAGAATAAAGAATTTTTTTTTTTACTAACATTTAAAAAAAAATAATTCTGTAATGATATGAACATCTACATTTGAAAAACCGGACCATATGACCGTAAGGCACCCCTTTTGCGATTTCGACTTGTGGGGACATTTTTTCCATTAACACCGTCAAAATCCGGTTAATTGTTTACAGACGATTTTTAGAGTTTTTTTTTAAATTATAAAACTAACCCCTAACCCTGACCCTAACCCAAACCCCTAATCCTAACCCTAACCCCTAACCCTAATCTCTAACAAACAACCGGATTTTTACGGTGTAAATGAGAAAAGTGTCCCCACGAGTCGAGATTCGCGGAGGGGGTGCCTTAAAGTCATATAGTTTGAAAAACCTAACAAAATTACATTAAAGATTTTTCTATAAAAAAATTATATAAGTTTGTTTATCTAGTCTCCAGAAATGGATAAACGGTTTGATGTAGTGCTACCAAATGTATATCAATGATTAGGAACTATTTGTCTCATCTCCAGGGCTTAGCTCAGTCGGTAGAGTGTCCGGCTGGGAACCTTGAGGTTCCTGGTTCAATACCGGCCCTAGCCAACTCAGCGTATGAGTAGCACACGGATATGTGCGGTACAGGGAGTAGCTGATGGTAGGAGTGGCGCTTCGCCTCAGACGCCCAAAACGATATCCTTGGTCTAGCGCTAGTGAAAAGGGAATAGACTCCCTTGCTATCTGGCTGATACCGACTTTAGTCCACCCCCCGACTCAGTGTATGAGTTGCACATGGATATGTGTGGTAAAATGAGGAGCTGGTGGTAGGAGTGGTGCTTCGCCTCAGACGCCCAAAACAATCTCCTTGGTCTAGCGCTAGTGAAAAGGGGATAGACTCCCTTACTATCTCGCTGATACCGACTTTAGCCCCCCCCCCCGACGATATCAATAATTAGAAAGTGTATGTCTCATCTCCAGATAAGATCAAACGGTTTGATATAGTGCTATTAAATTTGTTATGTATATATATTGAAATGAGAGAATTGTTTGAAAAAAATAGTTTTCCCCCTTATGGAGAAATGCAGGCTCTTATCAACTGAGGATCTCTTACAATAAACAATAAAGAAGCTGTTAAGTTTTTAAGGGCCATAATTGGCCAGTTGATTCTAGGTAGAGTGTCCTCCGATTTGGTTCCTTTGGTAATCCTCTCAGGTTGAGATTCCTAGGTTCCTTCGTCGATGCCTGCCAGTAAACCGAGAAAAAATCAGCGCGTAAGTAATATATCAGCTACGCAGTATGTCTAGCGATTGGCTAAGGAATAGACCACATGATCTTGCCTAGTCTATAAGTATAAGCGGGGAACTAGCACACACCTTATATCTAGAAAAAAATAGGAAGCGCATGGTGTAATGGCTAAAGTCATGGGAAATGGACTCATCCCCCCGAGTTCAAATCCTGAATGTGGTAATTGCATTTCACTTTACGCTAATACCCTTGGGAAAGGTATGAATCCTACTCTCCCTCCAGCTATGGATAAATAGTTGGGCAGACAGGGCTCTTTAATCTTGCTTAGGCAACCAGTCTCGGAGAAGAAAAACTCTGAATTCAAACCTGTTGAAATCCGCTTAAGAAATTGACCTTGTGTCACATCCTGCTCATGCGGAGGGGTTGGTAAATATATATATAGAAAAAATGCTACAGAAGCAGTGTTGCTGCAAACAAAATTGCCTCATTGATTTTTATATGTATCGATATTAATAATTAGGGAGAATATGTCTTCTCTTCATATATAGCCAAACGGTTTGATGTCAATATACCAGAACTATATATATATATATATATATATATATATATATATATATATATATACATATATATATATATATATATATATAAATACATATATATATATATATGATTAAGAAGAGTAAACAAAGATGAGAGGAGAAGCAGGAGAAGAGGTACACATATTGGAACAACAAAAAAATATTAAGTAATCTGAACATTCGCTACATAAATGAGAGTAACCTCCTCTTGTTTGTTTCACTTTGAGGAAGTTTTGTTTTGGTCGGCCATTTTCATTTCACCGTAAATCTACACTGAAAATACGAATTTGTTCGAATCAATACAACTGCATGTTTTAACAAAAAAAAAAGAATATCAGAATATATGTTCTTAATTGTGCTCGCGCATTATTTGAAATGAACTTAATTGTTATTGAGAACACATTTTATGATATCTAAGGGGAAGTTACTCCCATTTATGTAGCTAATGTTCAGATTACCGATAAGCCCTAGTGAAAATTAATGTAAGCCCCGTCTTATTTTCGGGGAAACACGGTATAATTATTTGCGTATAAGACGCATTATTTTTCCAGTTTTTTTTTTAGCCTAGAAATTTAGTGGTGCGTATTATACATTGAGAATTATATGATTAACTATATTTCCGGTCACATGACTCGCCGTATTCAGGACAGGATGACCAGAAGTAAGTTGTATCTCTAGTCCTAATGTATTTAACGCTTTTACAGAGAAATAAACAATGGAATGTGTGTGTTTGTTTATAATTTTGTTTTTTCCTTGTGCAAATTTATTCTTCGCTTCAAGCTTGTTGCATCTTTGGGTGCATATCGCATAAATACGTCCTGGCCTTCTGTCCTAAAAAACGCTAATCGGTGCCTGCTGAAAATCCGACCCGTGCTGCTTACTTGATTGTTTTTGTGAGTGGGTGTGCGTGGTGTAATGGTGTATACTATTAAGCAGCACTAGGTGGCATCTATCTATCTATCTATCTATCTGACGAAAGCTAAGTGTAAAAATTTATTTTCTTAAATGGTGTATTCTTGTTTGTTGTAAAATTAATGATATTTAATTATTTTGTACCTAACTTATTCCGTTTTTACAGGGAATATTTAAAAAAAAAAAAAAAAAATCAATTTCACCTCTCTCTCACTCTCAAATAAGTTAAAATGGCCAAAACCTAAATCAGTACCCCACTTCCTAACTATTTAAGCATTGGTTGTTGAAAGTTAGTCAGCCTAGTGACACAGTCATGCCATAGCCAGCTCTTTGACGAAAGCTAAGTGTAAAAATTTATTTTCTTAAATGGTGTATTCTTGTTTGTTGTAAAATTAATGATATTTAATTATTTTGTACCTAACTTATTCCGTTTTTACAGGGATATATTTAAAAAAAAAAAAAAATCAATTTCACCCCTCTCTCACTCTCAAATAAGTTAAAATGGCCAAAACCTAAATCAGTACCCCCACTTCCTAACTATTAAGCATTGGTTGTTGAAAGTTAGTCAGCCAAAAGTTATAGTGACACAGTCATGCCATAGCCAGCTCTTTGACGAAAGCTAAGTGTAAAAATTTATTTTCTTAAATGGTGTCTTGTTTGTTGTAAAATTGATATTTAATTATTTTGTACCTAACTTATTCCGTTTTTACAGGGATATATTTAAAAAAAAAAAAATCAATTTCACCCCTCTCTCACTCTCAAATAAGTTAAAATGGCCAAAACCTAAATCAGTACCCCCACTTCCTAACTATTTAAGCATTGGTTGTTGAAAGTTAGTCAGCCAAAAGTTATAGTGACACAGTCATGCCATAGCCAGCTCTTTGACGAAAGCTAAGTGTAAAAATTTATTTTCTTAAATGCCGGTGTATTTTTATTTGTAAAATATTTGCATCCATTTCATAAGTTAAAACTTAGGAAAAAACTTTCTTTTTTTTTTTTTCCTCACGGTGTGGTGGACCCGTAGATCTCGAGAGATCATCCACCTGCGCTCCCCAAATACTTTCAGTCATCTTGCCTCGGCTTGTCACTGATTCCAGTATTCGGGGAAGGAGAGCATGTTGAGCGTGTTGCACAAGCGCACAACATGTCACCATGTGCAGATATTTCTACATCCGTGAGTGACTGAGTAGCCCCTGGGTAGGACTGCCCACCCAGATATCTGGGAAGGAGCAAATATCAAGCTGGTCGGTAGCCTGCGGCTGGTGGCTGTTCACATTAATAGAATGAAAGCAAGAAAACATTACAACAAACCTGGGCTACAATCTCCCGGGGCCCTGGACAATGAACTGGAGCTGTGGCAAAGAACCCTTGATATGGGGCAGACATCTTGAGCCTGCGGAAGTTCGCTTCAGCGAGGAGGACCAATTGACAGAGGTGGGGTCCGGGTACACATTCTTTTGTATAAGCAGCCTCATGGTAGCTGTATGGAACTGAGGTAAGGCAGCTCGAGCACCCCATCCTAAAGTGGCCTCTGCGTATGCGGCACATGACACAGCATGGAAACGTCTCTTACATCTGGGACTGACCACATGTTTGACCTGTGTGGCAGGGCCTGCCTGTCGAGGGCTGGGATTCTCGATCACATACGGTCGCATGCGATTGGAAACCTAGAAAGAGGTTCATGTGTGACAGGAAAGAAAGAAACTTGAATCGGACACTTGGCGTGCTCACATCCGCCCTTTTTTTTTTTTTTTTTTTTTTTCCCCGGTGTGGTGGACCGGTAGATCTCGTCAGATTATCCACCTGCGTTCCTTAAAGTCTCTCAGTCATCATGCCTCGGCTTGTCACTGATACTTGACTTTGGGGAAGGAGAGCATGCGGTGCGTGTCGCACAAGCGCACAACATGTAAAACAAAACACGTGCAGATATTTCTACAAGTCTCAGAGCTATGGAGGAACGGTGAGTTGTGTAGGCCTGACGGGTTAGCAACATGCCTCGGCGAGGTTGCGGGTGAATAACAGCCCCTTGGTTAACACTGTTCACCCAGCCATTTGAGGAGTGTCTAGGAAAGATAACCTAAACAAATGCCGGATCAGCTATCAAGCTGGACAGAAACCATCGCTTCGACGGATGTCCACATTAGCTGGGCTGAAAACAAAACACTACAACACAAAACAACGCTAACAATAGCCTCCTGGAATGTCTGGACACCTCCCGATCTTGAGAGATTGGGAAACTGCATACTAGTATTGTGACAGGGGAGCATTTCGATATGCCGACATCGATGCCCTTGCAGAAATCAGTTTCAGCTATAAGGACCAATTGACAGAAGGGGGTGGGCTGGATACACCTCCTCATGGAAAGACAGGCTGATGATAGTATGTAAGTTGACTAGAGCCCTCCATTCTGAAGCAACACATGACGGACACCATGCAAACATTTCCTACATTGAACTCTGACCTGTGTGGCAGGGCCTGTATGTCGAGGGTCTCACATGTGTGACAGGGTACATAATAATAAAAAAAAAAAAAAGCTGGACCCGTGGGCCATCTGCGCACTCACAACTGCTCTCAACTGAACTACTTGTAGAAATGGCCTTATTCTGTCAAGAAGCGGCAATCACCATATGTGAACAAATATGGCTATTTTTAGCCGACAATATTTGGGAGAATATGTGCTTAATTGAAGTCAAACCTAATTTTTTGAAAGTTAATTCATTAATGATTTATAGGCGGGATTTAACTACTTAAATGTAAGGCTAAACATTTGATTTTTCTCGATTTGTTTAGCCTTACATTTAAGTAGTTAAATCCCGCCTAATTAATCATTAATGAATTAACTTTAAAAAAAGATTAGGTTTGACTTCAATTAAGCACATATTCTCCCAAATATATATATATATATATCCCTTGTATAATACCATAGACTATTAAGATGAAAACACTGATTCCCAATAGACCACCAAAATTAAGCAGTGATGAACCTGTTCAGTACTTAATTCGGTGACCACTTAAGCAATAGCAGGTACTGTAAACAATACAAGTCATTTGTTTATAAAAAGAAATGACTTAATTCAGCATTAAATGACATGAAAAGTGTTGATATGCTGTTGTTAAGCAGCGATGAATCTGTTCAATATTATTTAGGTATATTTGCCTCTCATCCCACGTATGAGCGCTGGACACAAAGTCTCATTTTTACGTGGGTGCATAAAAATTGCGTCGAGGGGGGGGGAGGCGCCTCAGGCGCTGGGCAATAAACCCAGCCCTGCCCCTTTAAGTCAAAGGAAGGATTATATTATTTAGGTGACTACTTAAGCAAAAGCAATATAAGCAACTCGAGTCCTTTATTCACCATTAAATGACCTAAAATGTGAAGATAGCATATCTATCTTTTAATGCTAGATCACTGAAGTTAAGCAACGATGAGTCTGTTCAATGTTGATTGGGTGACTACTTAAGGTTCATGCTAGATCACTGAAGTTAAGCAACGATGAGTCTGTTCAATGTTGATTGGGTGACTACTTAAGGTTCATGCTAGATCACTGAAGTTAAGCAACGATGAGTCTGTTCAATGTTGATTGGGTGACTACTTAAGGTTCATGCTAGATCACTGAAGTTAAGCAACGATGAGTCTGTTCAATGTTGATTGGGTGACTACTTAAGGTTCATGCTAGATCACTGAAGTTAAGCAACGATGAGTCTGTTCAATGTTGAGGTGGAGCTATTATGAGGTTGCAGAAATCTAAATGTGTAGGAAAATATGATGTCCTCCTCAATGGGGGTGGACATGGAAAAGTCCAAAGATTTAAGGTAAGTTATGAAGTAAATAATTATCTAGATTGGACTTCTGATAAATATAACTTGATTTTTAAAACTGAAGAAATGTTTAAAAAGAAAGAACTCTTCATCAGATTTTAGAGTTTTAAACACAAAAGCTTTTAGCCTAAAAGATTTCAAGTAAACATGTTAATTTTTTAAGAAAATACATTACATTAATAAATGTCGCTTATTTACTGTCTTTTGAATTTGTAGTAAAAATTATTCAATCTTACTGTAGTAGTCATGGACTTTCTCCCTGACATAAGAGACACAGGATTAACTGTTGTCATGCACAGGCATGCAAATTAGTGCCTCAGAACTAATCTAATGCTGTGTGTGAGTATGAGGAAAATTTGCATCACTAACTGAGGCACAGGTAAAGGCCAGCAGAATTCTTTCCTTGTGCAGTACGAGAATTTCTGTAACCCAAGAGTGTAGAAGAGAATTACGGATGACCAGAGAATACATTTCAGCTACTTGTATCACTTACATTTTTTGTTTATTTTTCCTTCAGAACAATGGACCAAGTGATATTATAATCATTCCATTTGGTACAACAGCCCCTCATCGGCAAAAAATCTCTTTGGTCTAGTACTACCGAAAAAAAGAAAGAAGATAGACTCCCTCGCTGTCCGATTGATACGGACAATAGGCCACTCCGCCAACTTACTTACACGAGGAGGTGCTCGGGTAATAGCTAGTCTTGCAGTAGAGTTTTGATTACTGTTGTTAAGAGCTGCACGTTGGTCTTCATCTGATTTATATCTTTTGTACCAAAAGGTAATAAACCTATGTTAACCTTTCTTCCGGATTTGTTGATTGGGTGACTTGATTAATCATTAAATGACCTAAAATGTGAAGATAGCATATCTATCTTTTAATACTAGATCACTGAAGTTAAGCACTTGATTGGGTGACTACTTAAGGTTCATGCTAGATCACTGAAGTTAAGCAACGATGAGTCTGTTCAATGTTGATTGGGTGACTACTTAAGTTCATGCTAGATCACTGAAGTTAAGCAACGATGAGTCTGTTCAATGTTGATTGGGTGACTACTTAAGGTTTGCTAGATCACTGAAGTTAAGCAACGATGAGTCTGTTCAATGTTGGGTGACTACTTCATGCTAGATCACTGAAGTTAAGCAACGATGAGTCTGTTCAATGTTGATTGGGTGACTACTTAAGGTTCATGCTAGATCACTGAAGTTAAGCAACGATGAGTCTGTTCAATGTTGATTGGGTGACTACTTAAGGTTCATGCTAGATCACTGAAGTTAAGCAACGATGAGTCTGTTCAATGTTGATTGGGTGACTACTTAAGGTTCATGCTAGATCACTGAAGTTAAGCAACGATGAGTCTGTTCAATGTTGATTGGGTGACTACTTAAGGATGCTAGATCACTTAAGCAACGATGAGTCTGTTCAATGTTGATTGGGTGACTACTTAAGGTTCATCACTGAAGTTAAGCAACGATGAGTCTGTTCAATGTTGATTGGGTGACTACTTAAGGTTCATGCTAGATCACTGAAGTTAAGCAACGATGAGTCTGTTCAATGTTGATTGGGTGACTACTTAAGGTTCATGCTAGATCACTGAAGTTAAGCAACGATGAGTCTGTTCAATGTTGATTGGGTGACTACTTAAGGTTCATGCTAGATCACTGAAGTTAAGCAACGATGAGTCTGTTCAATGTTGATTGGGTGACTACTTAAGGTTCATGCTAGATCACTGAAGTTAAGCAACGATGAGTCTGTTCAATGTTGATTGGGTGACTACTTAAGGTTCATGCTAGATCACTGAAGTTAAGCAACGATGAGTCTGTTCAATGTTGATTGGGTGACTACTTAAGGTTCATGCTAGATCACTTAAGCAACGATGAGTCTGTTCACTAAGGTCATCACTGAAGTTAAGCAACGATGAGTCTGTTCAATGTTGATTGGGTGACTACTTAAGGTTCATGCTAGATCACTGAAGTTAAGCAACGATGAGTCTGTTCAATGTTGATTGGGTGACTACTTAAGGTTCATGCTAGATCACTGAAGTTAAGCAACGATGAGTCTGTTCAATGTTGATTGGGTGACTACTTAAGGTTCATGCTAGATCACTGAAGTTAAGCAACGATGAGTCTGTTCAATGTTGATTGGGTGACTACTTAAGGTTCATGCTAGATCACTGAAGTTAAGCAACGATGAGTCTGTTCAATGTTGATTGGGTGACTACTTAAGGTTCATGCTAGATCACTGAAGTTAAGCAACGATGAGTCTGTTCAATGTTGATTGGGTGACTACTTAAGGTTCATGCTAGATCACTGAAGTTAAGCAACGATGAGTCTGTTCAATGTTGATTGGGTGACTACTTAAGGTTCATGCTAGATCACTGAAGTTAAGCAACGATGAGTCTGTTCAATGTTGATTGGGTGACTACTTAAGGTTCATGCTAGATCACTGAAGTTAAGCAACGATGAGTCTGTTCAATGTTGATTGGGTGACTACTTAAGGTTCATGCTAGATCACTGAAGTTAAGCAACGATGAGTCTGTTCAATGTTGATTGGGTGACTACTTAAGGTTCATGCTAGATCACTGAAGTTAAGCAACGATGAGTCTGTTCAATGTTGATTGGGTGACTACTTAAGGTTCATGCTAGATCACTGAAGTTAAGCAACGATGAGTCTGTTCAATGTTGATTGGGTGACTACTTAAGGTTCATGCTAGATCACTGAAGTTAAGCAACGATGAGTCTGTTCAATGTTGATTGGGTGACTACTTAAGGTTCATGCTAGATCACTGAAGTTAAGCAACGATGAGTCTGTTCAATGTTGATTGGGTGACTACTTAAGGTTCATGCTAGATCACTGAAGTTAAGCAACGATGAGTCTGTTCAATGTTGATTGGTGACTACTTAAGGTTCATGCTAGATCACTGAAGTTAAGCAACGATGAGTCTGTTCAATGTTGATTGGGTGACTACTTAAGGTTCATGCTAGATCACTGAAGTTAAGCAACGATGAGTCTGTTCAATGTTGATTGGGTGACTACTTAAGGTTTATGCATGATAGTTATCTTTGAGAACTCGAGTGAATAAAGACATGGAAATTACTCCATGTCGGTGTATTCATTTATATGAACAAGAATGGAAATGGGGAATAAAAAGACTCAAGCCAACCTAAGTCAACACAAAAAAAAAAGATGAAGACCAGAGTATTACAATCTGTTGGCCATCCTGTAGGCCTTAAGTCAGAGCACTTGTCCAGTGGAATTGGATCCATGGTAAAGAGTCCTGGCAGTATTGGTAATCGTCCTGGCTGAACAAGAAGGTGGCACTTATCAGCTGGCAATCTAAAAAGTTGGACAGAGTTACAAAAAAGTCCATTAGCATCTGAAACTTTGGCATTAAGTGAAGCAGCAGATGCAGGATTCTTCATTTCTTAAAGAATTCAGTCACAGAGTTGCGCAGTGAAAGTGTGCTGGGCCCATAACCCAGAGGTCCGTAGATCGAAAATACGCTCTGCTACCAATGTCAATAGGCTGTTTAATGGCAATCACTCTAATGGTGGACAATCATCATATATGCAGTCAGTTGCCAACTAACTTTCTAACTCTTTTGCCAAAGAGTTCCTTCAACTGAAACAGTCCAAGGGAGATAACTCATAATCAACACTGGCCTCCTGTCCTAAAAAATGCTAAGCGGTGCCGGCTGAAAATCCGACCCGTGCTGCTTACTTGATTGTTTTTGTGAGTGGATGTGCATGGTGTAATGGTGTAATACTATTAAGCAGCACTGGCTGGCATCATCGATTATGTTATTGCTGGTTCATTGGGGGCATTTCCGTTCATACACCCCTCGCCAGTTAGACCCCACTATGGACGATCACCCCTTAATGTGTCACCCATCTGATTCAAAACTAGCAGGCTTATGTTGGAGGCATGTGGCCAAATGGTTAGAGTTGTAGGAAATGGACTCGTCAACCCGAGTTCAAATCCTGGACGAAGCTACAGTTCACATAGCACTAATACTCCTGGGAAAGTTTTGAATCCAACTACTCTACCTCCAGCTATGTGTAAATAGTAGGACAGACTGGGCTCTTTAACCTTGGTTAGGCCACCAGTCTAGGAGAAGGAAAACTCAGAATTAAAACCTGTTAAACTCGGCTTGGGGTGGTCATTACTAGAATAGGCTCAGTCCTAATTAGTGATCTATTTCACTGGACTCTTTAACCTCGGTTAGGCCATCAGTCTAGGAGAAGGAAAACTTTGAATTCAAACCTGTTAAAACTCCGCTTGGGATGGTCATTACTAGAATAGGCTCAGTCCTAATTAATGATCTATTTCACTGGACTCTTTAACCTCGGTTAGGCCATCAGTCTAGGAGAAGGAAAACTCTGAATTCAAACCTGTTAAAACTCCGCTTGGGATGGTCATTACTAGAATAGGCTCAGTCCTAATTAATGATCTATTTCACTGGACTCTTTAACCTCGGTTAGGCCACCAGTCTAGGAGAAGGAAAACTCAGAATTAAAACCTGTTAAACTCCGCTTGGGGTGGTCACTACTAGAATAGGCTCAGTCCTAATTAGTGATCTATTTCACTGGACTCTTTAACCTCGGTTAGGCCATCAGTCTAGGAGAAGGAAAACTCTGAATTCAAACCTGTTAAACTCCGCTTGGGGTGGTCACTACTAGAATAGGCTCAGTCCTAATTAGTGATCTATTTCACTGGACTCTTTAACCTCGGTTAGGCCATCAGTCTAGGAGAAGGAAAACTCAGAATTAAAACCTGTTAAACTCCGCTTGGGGGGATCATTACTAGAATAGGCTCAGTCCTAATTAATGATCTATTTCACTAATTAAAAAAAATAATTTAAAAAATTTAATTTAATTCAATTTAGATTTAATTTTTGTGACATTTGTTTTGAATTAAAATAAAAAAGAATATCTTGATATCTTGATTTTTTTTATTTGTATTTGTTTAATAATGTATTGATTATTTTTACTTTCGAAACTAGGTTGTATTTATTTAAAAATACTTGACTTTTTAAAAAAATCAAAATAAAATGAAAATGTTGTATACTGGCTTCGAATTCGTGTATGTTAGTAGCGGATATCGTCACTAACCCAAAAGCCATGTATGCTAGTAGTCAGCTACTGAACTTCAATAACAACAGATACGCGTATACAAAAGATGACTCTTCTTTATTTTCTTCGGTGTGTGGTAGGTGAGTGGCGGGCATGGATAATGACACTACGACTACCTATGGTGTGGTGGAGGGTGGTGGGCGAGCCTCACTGCCCGCAGCAGCGCTCGACCATGTCGACGGTCAGTCAGTCCTTGTGCTCTCTTCACCGTCTCCTGGGGTCTGCCTTCTGGGCTGCCCTGATGACCGCTTAAGTATTGACGACCGCCCACACATCCTTTTGTTCCTTGACCGGAAGTCCTTTCTCTTTGTTCAAATTCGCGTTTGTCCAGATGAGTCCTTTGTCACACCAGACCCTCTGTCTACCTTAGACATTGTCTTCTCGGTTCAATTTTCCTTTGTCTTTTCGACTTCCCGCGCAAAACAAACTGAACAACAGTCAATCTGCAACAAAAATACAAAAAAAAAAAAAAATATCTAAAAAAAATTAAATTAAATTTAAATTAAAAAGGACATGACATTTTTTTTAAATAAAAATTTTCAAGAAAAGACTTGGGGTGTAAAATATCGCTTTCATATCGCATTAACTTTTTGGGAAAAACACCTACAAACAGTTAGGGAGTTCATAAGTAACACAGGTCGGATTTTCAGCAGGCCCCATTTAGCGTTTTTTGGGGGCAGGGGACCAGGGCGCATTTATGTGATATGCACCCATCTTTTGTGAACACGTCCATGTATTTTATTTAAATACTGTGTATTTTTTTAAAAGATATAATGTAAACTATATAAATAACCACGTATCTTTGAGTCGTAACACAGACTCTCAAAGATACGTGGTGCCAAGTTAACTGACCTGAAAAAATATAAAAGTTTTTAAATAAAATAACTTCGGTTAATTCCCTGATTTTTTCTTTTTTTTTTCTTTTGGCGGGGTGACTTAGGATGGTGGAATTTAGCAATTTAACCGAACTTCTTCTTCTTCCTTCCTTCCTTCCTTCCTTCCTTCTTCTTCTTCTTCTTCTTCTTCTTCTTCTTCTTCTTCTTCTTCTTTCTCCCTTCCCTTATTCTTACTTCCTTCCTTCCCTCCTTCTCTTCCTTCCTCCTTCTTCTTCTTCTTCTTCTTCTTCTTTTCCTTCCCTCCTCCCTCCCTTCTTCTTCCTTCCTTCTTCTTCTTCTTCTTCTTCTTCTTCTTCTTCCTTCCTCCCTTCCCTCCCCCCCTTCCTTCCTTCCTTCCTTCTTCTTCTTCTTCTTCTTCTTCTTCTTCTTCCTCCCTTCCCTTATTCTTCCTTCTTCCTTCCTCCCTTCTTCTTCCTTCCTTCTTTCTTTCTTCTTCTTCTTCTTCTTCTTCTCTTCTTCTTCTTCTTCTTCTTCTTCTTCTTCCTTCCCTCCCTTCCCTTCTTCTTCTTCTTCTTCTTCTTCTTCTTCTTTCTTCTTCTTCTTCCTTCTTCCTTCCTTCTTCTTCTCTTCTTCCTTCTTCTTCTTCTTCTTCCTTCTTCTTCTTCTTCTTCTTCTTCTTCTTCTTCTTCTTCCTTCCTCCCTTCCCTTATTCTTCCTTCCTTCCTTCCCTCTTCCTCCTTCCTTCCTTTCTTCATTCTTCTTCTTCTTCTTCTTCTTTCTTCTTCTTCTTCTTCTTCTTCTTCTTCTTCTTTCTTCCTCTTCTTCTTCTTCTTCTTCTTCTTCTTCTTCTTCTTCTTCTTCTTCTTCTTTTCTTCTTCTTCTTCTTCTTTCTCATTCTCTGACCATTAGGACCCGACTGATCGATATTTGGACAACTACCAAGAAGCACGTGTATCCGAGCGGACTGAATTATGTTGCCCACACAGCTCGTTAATTAACAGATTATGACATTTTTTTATATTTTCAATTATTTTTCAGCCGAGCGCCCAGGAAGAGGGCTGGGGTGGGGGTGGGGGGTTCTTGCACGAGTGTTGGGCCCTAAAGGTTGAGAGACCCCTGTACTCTTTTGAAAGTTATGAACTGTTCTCAGTTATACATAAATGAAGCCTTATCTCTATCAAATGAATCACACAAAAGAAAATGGTTGGTTTATTGATTTTAAGGGCATATCAACCTGTCTGGGGTTATGTCATGCCTAGCAGTTAGGAAGTAATATATGTTGTGTATCTATATTTACACTTTTGTAGTAATTGGTTTTTACAATGTGTTTGCATCATTGGGGATCATGTTGTGTGATGATATTTGCTGCTCATCCCACTTATGAGGGCTTGACACAAGGACATTTTCATGTGGGCCCCCCACAAGCCGAAGCATATGGGTGGTAGGTGGAAAAAAATTGCGTCGATCCCATCGGCATTCCCCCTCGAGAGGGGGCGCCTCAGGCGCTGGGCAATAAACCCAGCCCTGCCCCTTTAAGGCAAGGGGGCAAGTACTGCCTGGGGGGGATAGCCCCCTGGGATCGACGCTATTAATTGAACACACCAGTCCAGTGGCCGAAGCACACCGGACCCCCCCCGAAGGACGGGTTGTAAATATATGGGAATCATGTTGTATAGTATTGATTAAGTTTATGTCTATATTTTATGGTATAATTTTATTTACCTAAAAAGGGACGTTTTTTTAAGCACGAGACGATATTATTTTTTAGATGTCTTTTTTTTCAGCCCAAGCAAGAAAAACAGCCGGGGAGAAACAGCCTACGGACAGCAGACACCATTTGCATCTGTTCTGTTTAGTCACCCAGCCAAAACTTGCTTTCCAACTATCTTTTTTGTTCTCGTGCTTGGTTTTGGTCAATGAGAGGCCAGTTGTAAGGTTAAGCCCTGTCAATCACTTATACAGTTTTACCATCTATTTTTAAAAAAAAATTATTATTATTATTATTATTATTACTAGCAAATATGTGCACCCTCCGGGCGCAAGTATTTAAGTTTAAATGTAATAAAATATTAGATTAAATCAGAAAGGCTAATGAAACTAATTAAGAATTCAGATAAAAAGATTTGAAACGGAGGGGGTATAATCGGAAAATAGAACAACTGAAACTTACTCTTTCATCACTTCCGTTTTTCAATGCTAAATTTTACTAATTTAACTATTTAGTTAAAATAGGAAGTAAAGAATAAAATTACAGTTATTTCTTCTTGTTAATGAATTTCTTTTAGGATTTATTGAAGAGATTTTTTTACTCATATTCATTAAGATAAAACCAAACAATTAGAAATCAATAATACCAAACACATTTTTTTATTAAAATCAGTTTTTTTAATATCAATATGCAAATTAGCTTTACGTTTACACTGAAAACTGGTATTTTGTTGTAATATATAAATACAATTGCATGTTATTAGTATTTAGGTAAGGCCAACAGTATTAATAATGTCAAACAGTTTTATTATTAATTGCGGTTTAAATAGAAATAGAATCATGGAGAATGTGACGTAAATAACTAAGGGAATTGTGACTTAAGTGGTAATATAGTTTCGGTTACACACAGAAAAACACACAATCTCCATTATAATAAGATTATTATTATTATTATTATTAAATCGTGCTATTATTATTTTGAACTGTTTAAGTAATGAAAATAGATTAAACAGCTCTAATAAATAATTGTCAAAATTCGAGACGCCACAACTAGAAATGAATTAAAATAACTTATAATAAAATTAAAACCTTTATCTATCTATCTATCTATCTATCGATCTATCTATCTATAAAGGGCAGTTGTGTGTATATGTATGTCCGGAGGAAACTTCGAAAATAAAATAATTAACGCCAAAGTAAATATATATACACATTAAATATCACCAGTGCTTGGTTTTCTATACATATATAAAGGCAGTTGAGTGTATATGTATGTCTGGAGGAAACTTCGAAAATAAAACAATTAACGACAAAGTAAATATATATATATACATATTAAATATCACCAGGGCTTGGTTTTTGAGCAAAGATAATAGAGATTTGATTTATATTCGTAAAGATAATTAAAAAATAAAATTTAAATGATAACAGCATAGATTTTTTTTTCCTTTAATATTTTAGATAGTAGACATTAATATTTCTTTTCAGAGTAGAGTAAAAAACTCTTATAAAAATGACATTGTGTCGCATCCTGCTCGTGTGGAGGAGTTGGTAAATATATATATACTAGTACAAAAAAACGCCCTCCGGGCTATGTAAAAATAGATTTTTGAAACATATTGCCTGAGGGGTGGGAGTTAAAAATTCAATGTCAGCGAGTTTGTACCCTAAGTAAGTAAAATCATCAAATTCATTAAAAGATTAAAAAATAAAACAATTTGAAATGTAAACTTTAAATATGTATTAAAATAAAACAAACTATATATAGATATATAATACCAGTCATGTATTTATTAAAACTTGTTTTAAAAAACAATGAGGACTGTCTAATGTTGCATGTTCAAATTTTGAGTGTATTTATTCTATGTTATGACGATTTTGGGTAATGTGACATAAGCAGTGACGTAATTTTTGTTACAGACAAAAACCGGAAGCGAATCTCCATTATTAATAGATGTAGAGACCATGTCATTTTTAGATAGATAGATAGATAAATAGATAGATATATGATTTGGAGTTAACTCAGTAGAGCATTTGCAATGTTCCAGGTTCAATACGGCTCCACACCAATTCTGCGCACAAATAGTTTAGTGTTGTATAGCGTATGTTATTTCTTTCTATATAATATAACTGTATACCCATGGTTGTATACGGGTATACTTATCTTCTTTGCTTGGATACTACGTTAAACTGATCGTGTGTCAGAATTGTCCTCACCAATGAAAGAGGTAATTGGAATTTCAACTGTCTCTTGGCAGGACTTCTGGCTAAAGAGACAAACAAAAAAGTTTCCGATCTAAAGTTTGAATTGTTCATTGATTTTGTCTTTCTGCCAAAACTGCTGACTCTGCAAGAATGCAATTGGTGCTTTGTATAGCAGTATCAGAATACCAATTCATTTTCAGAGATATCCCCCCTCTCCCCCTCTCTTCATGTCGCAAGTACTGACTAGAATGAATTTCAACAGACTCATTTCTAACAGTTTTAGTTGCAACTGAAATAAACCTGGACAGTTTGTAATTTAAGCCTGTGTGTAGTAAGGTATATCCTTGTATATATATATTATATATTATATATATATATATATATATATATATATATATATATATATATATATATATAAAATTTTTACTTGAAGGCACTTACAACGCCTATCGTACAGACTGTTTCGAAAGTCGAAACAGTCTGTACGATATTCTACACACCGAGCGATCCTTTGCCGGGATTACACTTGTCAATTTCATTTTCTATAAGAAAAAGTATCGAAATTTTATGCGATACATGCGTTGTAAGTGCCTTCAAGTAAAAATTTAATATATACTTTATTCATCAATGCTTCTAAAAAATAAACAAACATCCAAAAATCTTATATATATATATATATATATTATATATATATATATATATATATATATATATATGTGTGTGTGTGTGTATGTTGTGTGTATTTGGGCAGCATTCTTTCATTTATACATGTAGAATTAAACAAAAGGCACATCTCCTGTTTAATAATTTTATTTTTGATCTTTTCTAATTGTCTGGCCAACTTTTTTTTTTTAATGTTTGGATGGAATTGGTGGATAAGTCCACCAAAGTTCAGTTCCCAAGTACTTTCGGCACTTCGAAGTGCCATCATCAGGGGTGATGTATTCCAGTTTAACAAAAAAAAAAAAATGCCTATAACACCTTTCTCACCAATTCTTCTCCTTCCAGCCTCCACATTAATATAATAAAAAAAAAAAAAAAAAATGGAAAACTGATGATGGCACTTCGAAGTGCCGAAAGTACCCGGGAACTGAACTTTGGTGGACTTATCAACCAATTCCATCCAAACATTAAAAAGTTGGCCAGACAATTAGAAAAGATCAAAAATAAAATTATTAAACAGATGTGCCTTTTGTTTAATTCTACACACACACACACACACACACACACAACACACACACAACACATATATATATATATATATATATATACATATATATATATTGGTTTGCAGGTTGATTTTGAAGGCTATCACAATGCAGATGTAAAGAAAAAATGATAATAATAAGGTAACAATGGTGTTGTGTGTTAACCTGTAATTTATTCTTGAATTTTCGAGATAAAATCTCTTTTTCAGAAGATCACTGGAACTGAAGTCGTCTTGTCATGGCATTTCTAGTTAAAATAGAAATTTAAAATTTTAACTAGAAATTCCATAACAAGACGACTTCAATTCCAGTGATCTTCTGAAAAAGAGATTTTTATCTCGAAATATCAAGAATAAATTACAGGTTAACACACAACACCATTGTTACCTTATATTTTTTCTTTACACCTGCATTGTGATAGCCTTCAAAATCAAACTCCAAACCAATATATACACAATGCTTCAAGCAAATTATAAAACTCTCTTATATATATATATATATATTATATATATATATATATATATATAAGGATATATATACAAAATATTTTTATGCTTATTTAAATAAAAGGATGTTGTTCAGAAATAGTATCACACAATTTGTAAAATTTAATTTTGTCAGATACAATATAATTGCAAAAATTGTCTGTTCATTTATTTTCAAATATTTGAAAGCGGAAGTTACCGGTGATGAGTTAAAATATGAACCTTTCATTAAGTTGATGATTTGGGGTGCTTATTGGATACTTGGTCCAATTCATGGGCTAAAAATACAAAAACATCCCACAGGATGTCCATAAAAACGAAAGTTAAAGTACATTCAATTTCAAAGCCCCTAAAGGTTGGTTCGAAAAAATCGAGAACCGAGTTTCCACTGTATTGATTCATGGACTAAAAATACAAAAAACATTCCACAAGTTTGAGAAATATGGATTATCTGCCTCTTATCGGACCGGAAGTAAGTTGGGACTCGAAAGGTAGGAGGCGGAGACCCTGTAATGACTGGTCCAAAATTTTGCAAAGAAGGGTACGTGTTCGTATCACTTCGGGGTATCACCAGTTGTAAGAATTCATTGTGATTATTGAACATACAACTCCGACACATTTCTGAGACAAAACATTTTATATAATACAGCACATGAATAAACAAGATACATAAACAATAGAAGATAGAATAGTGTACATAAACATACATACATAAAAGTCACGGACAAGATAATATAAAAGTACACATAATATAAAGGTACAGACATGAGACTAAGAATAGTCCATGCTGTATAAATCACTTACAGTGACCAGTAGCCGGCGTTGAGGGCCGAAGCCCCAACGAGAAGGGAATGACAATTGTCTAACCCATGTGGGTACCTACGAGGAGAGGTAGAAAAGAGGAAGAGAAGTTCAAATCAGCCGCTTAAATACAAGAGGCCCTAGCGGGAACCAGCGACATCAAGCGGGCAGACAACTCCTCAGGCAAATGCGAAATTAACCCCTGCAACCCTAAAAATCACAAGAACAGTCAAGCACGCAACAGAGGCAGGACGTGCCAAAAAGAACAGTTCAACACGCAGACAAGAACAGCAAGTCACGGGAACCAGCGCTGCTACCGGCTCAAGTCGAGTGTCCAGGGCAGAAACAGACAATAACGATCTCACTACAAATATATTAACAAAGACTAGGTAAATGTGAATGGAGTGAGATAGATAGATGGATAGATATACAGATATACTTAGATAATAAAACAGACAAAGGTAGATGTAAACATAGATGGATACATAGATAAATATGAACAGACTGAGATAGATATATAGATATATAGATAGATAGATATGAAATAGATAGATAGATAGATAGATAGATATGAACACTGAGATAAGATAGATAGATAGATAGATAGATATAACATACTAGATAGATAGATAGATAGATATGAACATACTGAGATAGATAGATATAGATACATAGATAGATATGAACATACTGAGATAGATAGATAGATAGATAGATAGATATGAACATACTGAGATAGATAGATAGATAGATAAATAGATATGAACATACTGAATAGATAGATAGATAGATAGATATGAACATACTGAGATTAGATAGATGATAGATAGATAGATAGATATGAACATAACTGAGATATAGATAGATAGATAGATAGATAGCATATAGACTAGATAGATAGATAGATAGATAGAAAACAAAGATAAGTACATAACTTGTTACTTACTATAGTGTTTGGGCTCAAAGACCGCTGAGCTATAATGTTTAGCAACTACAAACTCTTACATACTCTTGCACTTTCCTTTCTAACAACAGACATTTTTATTTCTGTTACAGGAAGAAGAGAAGTCTGGGTGAATAATAAGGACTCAAAAGTGTCAATTTAGTAGATTCGTACGGACTTGAGACAAGAATAAAGACAATATAAAAGTTCAATTCGAAAGTGTCAATTTAGGAGATTGGTATGCACATCAAGTCTGTACCAATCTAATAAATTGACAATTTCAAATTGTTATATTCGAGAATAAAAACGATATAAAGCTTCATCAACAACTGGTACTATTGTAGAATGATTTTAGATTCTATCTTGGTCTGTTTCTATCTATCTATCTATCTATCTAAGTCTGTTCATATCTATTTCTCTCTCTCTCTATCTATCTACTATCTCAGTCTTTCATATCTATCCTATTCTATCATCTATCTATCTATTTAGTCCTGTTCATATCTATCTATCTATCTATCTATCTATCTATCTATCTCAGTCTGTTCATATCTATCTATCTATCTATCTATCTATCTATCTATCTATCTATCTTAGTCTGTTCATATCTATCTATCTATCTATCTATCTATCTTAGTCTGTTCATATCTATCTATCTCTCTATATATCTATCTATCTATCTATCTCAGTCTGTTCATATCTCTCTATCTCTCTATCTCTCTCTCTATCTATCTATCTTAGTCTGTTCATATCTCTCTATATATCTATCTATCTCAGTCTGTTCATATCTATCTATCTATCTATATATCTATCTATGTTAGTCTGTTCATATCTATCTATCTATCTATCTATCTCAGTCTGTTCATATCTATCTATCCATCTATCTATCTATCTATGTTAGTCTGTTCACATCTATCTATCTATCTATCTATCTATCTATCTATCTATCTTAGTCTGTTCACATCTATCTATCTATCTATCTATCTATCTTAGTCTGTTCATATCTATCTATCTATCTATCTATCTCAGTCTGTTCATATCTATCTATCTTTCTATCTATCTATTGCTCTCACTGTTCATATTTATCTATCTATCTCAGCCTGTTCATTATCTATCTATCTATCTATCTATCTATCAATCTATCTATCAGTCAATTCTTTATCTATCTATCTATCTATCTATCTATCTATCTGTCTATATTAGGGGCTAAACTCACCCCTAATGTTCTTAGTAGAGGGACACGTCCTAGTCTATGAAGTTTGGCACAAGGTCTGTGTCCAGGAGGTCTCATAAATTAACGTGAGTTTCAGTGGTGGAGGAAATACAAATCTGAGATGCCAAAAATCCACTGCTTCGATTGAAAAGAGTGGAGGCGTGTAGTGTAATGGTTAGAGGCATAGGAAATGGACTCATCGGCCTGAGTTCAAATCCTGGATGAGGCTGTTTGCCTTTCTCATAGTGCTAATACCCTTGGGAAAGGTATGCATCCAACTACTCTCCCTCTACCTATGGATAAATAGTAGGGCAGACTGGGCTCTTTAACCTTGGTTAGGGTAACCAGTCTAGGAGAAAGACAACTGTGAATGCAAACCTGTTAAACTCTGCTTAAGAAATTGACCTTGTGTCACATCCTGCTCGTGTGGAGGGGTTGGTGTGTGTGTGTGGCATAGGAAATGGACTCATTGGCCTGAGTTCAAATCCTGAACGAGGCTGTTTCATTCTCATAGTGCTAATACCCTTGGGAAAGGTATGCATACAACTACTCTCCCCTCTACCTATGGATAAATAGTAGGGCAGACTGGGCTCTTTAACCTTGGTTAGGTAACCAGTCTAGGAGAAGAACAACTGTGAATGCAAACCTGTTAAACATCCGCTTGAGAAATTGACCTTGTGTCACATCCTGCTCGTGTGAGGGATGTGTAAATATACATAAAAGCAAAATTTACAGTGAGTTATTCCAACGCACTGTGTTCTGTGTTCTGTGTTCCGTGCTGTTTGTATCTTATTGAAAACGATGGCAAACAATTCTGTTAATGATTTCTTTTAGGAAAGACACCTTAATTCACATTGATCAATAAAACAGTAAATAAAAGAAAGGAATGCAACAAAAATAAAATGAGGTAAAATAAAAAATGAAATAAAATAAGGTAAAATAAAATGAAAGATAAAATGAATTAAGTTAAACTAAAATAAAATAAGGTAAAATAAAGTTAAGTAAAATAAAATAAAAAATAAAAAAATAAATAAAATAACATAAAATAAAATGAATTAAACTAAACTAAAATAAGGTAAAATAAAGTTAAGTAAAATAAAATAAAAAATAAAGTAAAATAACGTAAAATAAAATGAATTAAAATAAAATAAAAAAAAAAAAATTACCAAAAATCAGGTAATTATCCGATTTTAATGGAATTTTCAGTATTGATTTATCAATTAATGAATTTTATAATGCATCAGTTATTTTATTTCAAAACTTTAATTAAATATTTTTGCTATGAAAAATTAATATGTAAAATTCATTTAAAATAAAAATATTCTGATGTTAAGTTTAAAATGTTATATTTTTAGATTTTAGAAATAAATATCTATTTAATGCAAACCTTATTTTAGTCAAACAAAGTATAAGTTTTGAAGAAAAACTCGATTAAAAATTGATATAATGGAATGACCCATCTCCCCCGTACCTGAACAGTGGCGATGGTTCTAAACCACTATTTAAGAACACACAGATTACTCTGCGCAGAATTCACCTGAAGTATTTAGACGACGGACTCTCCTCCTAATACTCACGTGACCTTACTATATATAAAAAATGACAATTCCAACGCACTGTGGTCTGTGTTTACAATATTACTACATGACCATTATAGATGAGTCAGTGTGCCATAAAAGCAAATTTACTGTGTTCTGTGTTGTTTGTATCTTATTGAAAACAATGGCAAACAATTCTGTTAACGATTTCTTTTAGGAAAGACACCTTAATTCACATTGATCAATAAAACAGTAAATAAAAGAAAGGTTGTAACAAAAATAAAATGAGGTAAAATAAAATAAAAAATGAAATAAAATAACGTATAATAAAATGAAAGATAAAATGAATTAAATTAAACTAAAATAAAATAAAATGAATTAAGGTAAACTAAAATAAAAAGTAAAAATAAAGTTAGGTAAAATAAAATAAAAATAAAAAAAATATAAAAAATGAAATAAAAAATAAAATATGATATAATAGAATAAGGAAAATAAAAGAATAAAAATATGTTAAAATGAAATAAGGTAAAATAAAAAATAATAAAAATAAAAAAATAAAATAAAATAACAAAAAATAAGATAAATAAAATAAAAATAAAATAAAAAATACAAAATTTAATAAAAAATAAAACATGATAAAATAAAATAAGGAAAAAAAAAAAAAAAAAATATGATAAAATGAAATAAGGTAAATAAAAATAAATAAAAAATAAGATAAAAACAAAATAAAATAAAATAAAAAATAAAATATGAGAAATAAAATAAGTTAAAATAAAAAATAAAATAAAATAAATTAAAATGAAATAAGTTAAAATAAAGTAAAATAAAATAAAAAATAAAATAAAAATAAGATAAAATATAATAAGAAAATAGAAAATAGAAAATTTAAAAAAGTTAAAAAATTGCTCTGATTCCCCCTACAAAATCTGATTTTTTCTGTTTCTTTTTTTTCTTTCTTTCTTTTTTTTGAAATGTGGGGTGATGAAATGTTTTTTGTTTGTTTTGTCTGCTTATTTGTTTAATTTTATGAAATGTTTTTCTTATTTTTCATTTTTTGTTTTTTTTGCTTTGTTTTCCTTCCACATAAGATCTTGTTGCTGCCATGGAATTTAATTAAATACTTCTTGTTATCGAACTGATGTTGTTTCACAATTTGCAGCAATCGAAGAAAACAAAAGAGCAAAGCATCATGGGATACATAGAAGAAGAAGGAGGAGGAAAGAGAGGAGGAGGAGGAGTTGTAACAGAATGATGAAGACTTTCTCTTTCAAATTTAAATTAAATCAAATTAAATTAATGAAATAGATACTAATTAGGTACTGAGCCATTTCTAGTAGTGACCATCCGCAAGCGAAGGTTTAACAGGTTTGAATTCAGAGTTTTCTTCTCCCAGACTGGTTGCTAACCACAGTTAAAATAGCCTGTCTGCCTCTAATAGCTTGAGGGGGGTGAGTAGTTAGATGATTACCTTCCCAAGGTATTAGTGGTAAGTGTAACTGTAGCTTTGTCCAGGGATTTGATTCAGGTCGATAAGTCCTTATTTCTATGACTCTAACCATTAGACCACACCCTCCAAACATAATTAGGTCCCACACCGGGAATCGAACCTGGGCACTGTGTGAAATCCAGGAATCTAACCACTAGACTCATATGAAGAAGAGATGTACAGAATCAAACTGTTTATCAGATGGGCAAGATGACATTAAAAAGATTATGCAAGGTATTATTTCCTGAATTTTTGATAGATGAGGAGTGATATTTGGATTACATTTTGAAAAAAAAACCAATTAAAAAATTGCAGTATGAGTCAAGGTAAAAAAATTGATACCATAAGTGAAAAAAAAACCACCTCCACACAAACATAGCCAGCCACAAACTATAACTAAATACAAATCCAGTACCCAATATCATATATAAACACCCCCCCCCAAAAAAACCCAAACAAATAAATAAATAAATAGACACACATACACATATACTCTTTAACAATTCTTACAATCAAATATATATACAGGCTAAACTTGTGTACCAAGTCATCCACCATTCTCACTCCCCATCTAGAGAGAAGAAAATCCACTACCCCCCCAACCACCCCTCCTTACTGGCGACCTCCTGTTTCAACTATTTGAGAATGTCCATCATTGAAGCAAGAACTTATACCAAGTCCTGAAGAAGGTCTAACAGACCGATAACGTTGCATCGTCGACAATAAACATCCAGTTTCATAACATCCCGTGTTTGTCTACCTTTCTCCAATAAGTAAAAAGGTAGATTACAGGTTATATGAATGGAGAACGAAAAAGAGCAAGACTTTGTCTTGCCTGCTGGGATTGAACCTGCGTCCGCTCCGATACAAAACAAGTCGATTTAGCACTGGATGGACGCGAGGTGTAATTCAGGTGCCGGATGTTGGTGCCTACACGCGGTCCATCACCGAATGCATGTGATATGTGCATTGCACAGAGACGCGAGTTCGACTGATGTGCCGGATGTTTGGATAATATGCCATAAGTAACCAAAGCGAGTAGAGCGTGGGGAGACAACATTCAGCCTACATGACACGGCAGTGAGAAAAGATTATTTTCACAACGACGACGGATTTCAGCCGCTGGTTGAGATGAAGACTGTGCTGACCAAAAAGAAAATTTGGCTTGCGAGAAGGAACGGTGGACTCGCTTCTTTTGTCCGCCTCTATTTTTCCCCTTCTTTAGTTTATAGAGCTCCCAAAATTCATTACTGAATTATACAATTGGGCACACAGCAATGTGGATATAGTCGATGGTATAAATACTTCTAAGTGACACTTATCTCTGCACTGCAGGTTCAATCTGGTCAAGGCCAAGTAACATAAAATAATATCACACAGCTTAACACTTTCTCTGTATTTTGAGATGGGGCTTGATAATTTGTATTATATTTTAAAAAAACAACAACGAAAAAATGCAGTATGAGTCAAGGTAAAAAAATCATATTATCTATCTAATCGGTCTATCTATTTGTTAGTCTGTTCATACTATCTATTCTATCTATCTGGTCTATTCTAATGTTAGTCTGTTCATATCTATCTATCTTCATCTATGTTAGTCTGTTCATATCTATCTATCTATCTATCTATAGGTAGAAATTCTAGTAAAACAAGATATAGGTTTATATGTTCCCAAAATTCATGGCGAGTTGTCCAATTGGACACACAGCATAGTGGATATAGGCGGTGGTAAACGTTGATAACTTCTAGTAGAACAGTTATCTGTGCGTGCAGGTTCAATCCTGGTCAAGGGCAGCAGTAACATAAAATCGTAATTAACACAGCTAAACACTGAACCCCAGGCATGGTTAGTGGAATGGAATAGGATACAACTGTGGATTAAATAAATTTTTTTTCTGAATAATTGGGCCAGATAAATCGGCCAAATAAGAAATTATTTATCACAGAATAATCTGAATAAAAAATGCACAATGTTTCTGTCAATACACACACTTACAGGCCACATACTCACGCCATAAAAAGAATATTTGATGATTCATATTTCAAAACCGTCTCCTTTTTCAAACTTCAAAAAAATTTTTTAAACCAGACTGAATGACAGATTACCACTCGTTTTCTCGTTATTCTGTGATAAATAATTTCTTATCTTATGCCCTGAAGATGTCTAATTAATAGATTGAAAACACTGCAGGCGTCGGCAATAAACCACATCACCACTTAACCCATTAAACCTGTGTTTTTTCATTTTTCTTGATATACTACATATATAATATATATATATATATATATTATATATATATAACAAGATTTTGCATTAAATAACACAAAGGGTTGATATACAATTAAACCGAACAAACCACCAACCAACAACCACAACCAACCAACTACAAACAACTAACCATCAACATTGAATAAATCTTCTTTTTCTCTGGGGCAAGTGTGCACTTTCTTATTCTCGAAGAGACATTTCCTTGGTTTCAATAGTCTGGGTCATAATATTTGAACATTTGACCTAATTTAAATTTAAATGGACCTGATTCTTTGAATTTAATTAAGAGCCAAGATGTTGAGAAGCACAAGTTGATTGCTGCGTAGGCTAACATACAATAAAGTGGGAAGATAATTGTCTCTCACACTCTCCAATTCTCACTCTTTGATCTCACAGAGAAACAGCACATATAACGAGGAGATAATCAAGATATACATAGAGAGTGGAAAGTTACTGGCAGAATGTGAAGTAGAAGATGGGCATGTTTTACTTAATTGTAAATTGCTAGTTAGAACTAATAAAATGAATTTTTTTTCAACATAATCATATCTAAGGACTAAGGAACTTTAGTATGAATTTTGTGTCATTAAACTAAACAGGAAAAAGCCTTTACAAAACAATCATTGATTTACACAGCTTTAGTCTAATAATAGTATATATAATATATATATATTATTATATATATATATATATATATATACAAGATTATTGCATAAAATAACCCAAACAAAGGATTGATATAACATTAAACCGAAGCAAACCAACCAACCAACCAACCAGCCAACATCAAACATGAATCAATAAATTCTTCTTTTCCTGGGGCAAGTGTGTGCATCTTTCATATCTCGAGAGACATTTCCCTTGGCGTTATAAGTCTGGGTCATAATATTTATTGGATTTCATAATTTATTTCCAACGATTTCTCCAATTCATTACAATCTACACATTCTTTTCTCGATTTCCTCCTTCAACCTCCCTCTCTCTGCCTTTTCTTCCCCCATTCCTCCTTCTCCCCTCCCTCTTTTTTTCTTTAACCCTTCACTCCTAAAATGGAGGTGTGTTGTGTAATGGGTAGTTGTAGGAAATAGACTGTCAACCGCGAGTCAAAATCCTAGATGAGGCGCTAATACTCTTGTGAAAAAGATATGCATCCAACTACTCTCTCTCTAGCTATGGTAAATAGTGAGGGCAGACTGGGCTCTTTAATCTTGGTAGGCAACTAGGTTGTAGAATCAACATTGTACTCACCTTCACAGAAGTCTGTAGTTGAAAATGTCAGTATGATGATGATGATAAGATGATGATATATCAATAGGATGAATATTATATAATAATTTATAAAGGGTTTTGTAATTTGCTTTGGCTAGGAACCAGTCTAGGAGAAAGAAACTGTGAATTCAAACTCAATTAAACTCTGCTTAAGAAATTGACCCAGTGTCGCATCCAGCTTGTGTGGAGGGGTTGGGTAATAATCCCTGTTTAACTCATTTTTTTCCTCTCCTCTTCTCAAGCTCATTCTCTTCCTCTTCTTTTTCTTCTCTTCTTCCTTTTACTACCTTACTTTCTACATCTCTTCTTTCTTTCTTTTCCCTCATTTTTCCTCCTCCCTCAAGACAGATTAAACCGAAAAAGATCGACTAATGGTAATGGAATTGGGGCTATAAGGATGGAACGAATTGATGATAGTGAGAAATAGATGTGAAATCCAATTAAGTCTGCCGAATAATTCTCCCTACTCCCAATTCTTGTGTTACATAATCTATGTGGTTGCATAAGATTATTGTCAATCCCATGTAGTTCTAAAAGGGATGGCCTTTTCATATCACGGTGGGACTTTCCATGGAATAGTACAGAAAGCCGCCGAAATACGTGAAGTCACGGTGGGCCGTTTGGTGGGGTCCTCAGTTTCAGTTTGGACGTCGGGCAGAAAAGATGTCCTGCCTTAACTGGAACTCCACTGCATACGCACGCTATGTTAGTCAGATGTTTAGTTACATGAAATTTTTAGTTAAGTAATAAAAGCTTAAGAAAATAACACGGTTTTGTTGGTTGGTGGTGAATGTCTTGGTAACAAGACTGATAGAGAAGAAGAAATGAGTTAAGTGCGACCAGACACCAAGACGAAGTCCAGATGTTAGAAGAGATGTTAGAAGAGACTAGGAAGATTATCAAAGATGCCAGAAGAAGAATAGAAGAAAGTAAAGAAAGGGTATTCAACACTTGCCCTCTCCGCGAGCGTGAGAACGCACATGCACGCACGCACGCACGCATATAAGGAGCCGGTCAAATCCTGTACAAGGCCATTTACATACTACTTATAATCTCACTCAAACTATGGGTAAATAGTTGGAAGGCTTGTTTAAACTCCGCTTAAGAAATTGACATTATGTTTCTGGTCATGTGGAGGGGTTGGAAATACAATACATATATATATATATATTATATGTATAAAATCTCTCCTCAATTTGTAGGTGACGATGGCAAGTGGTTAAGCAGCCTGACTGGTAATGAATCGATCAGATGAATATATATATATATTATAATATATATAATAGTATGAACAAAATATAAGACAAACAGAATATTTCTCATATGTTATTTATTCTCAATAGTTTTGCCCTTAGGTCATCGTCAGGAGAAGATGCTTGTTTGAAAGAATTGTTTTTAGAAGAGTTTTTTTTAAGGAGCATTATAAAAGAATTATAGAAATTGAAATATTTTGTGAGGGTTTGACATGCTATAAATCCGGTGTAGAGGAGTGTATTAGTAGTAGCAAGTCCATCTGTTCTATGAAAAAAATGATATATATATATATATATATATATATATATATACGGGACAGGTTTAGCTGGGCGCTAGAGAATCAGCCTCGAATAGGAGATTTCTTGCAATTCAGTGCATGAGTAATATGGCTTGGATTTGTGTGGGTAAGTGGTCAGTTGATGGTAGGTGTGTGTTCCACCTAAGATGAAGCCCTATCTCCCTGTCTAGCGCTAGTGAAAAGAAGATTGACTCCCTCGCTGTTGCTGTTGCGCACATTAGACCATTCCATCCGTATGTATTTTTTACTATACAAAATATATAAAAATGTGTATATAAATGGTAATGAGTAAATACATTAGCATCAAGTGGAGAAACCTGGAGAAGAAATCTTCCTTACAATATAGGTTTGGTTTGGTTTGTTTTGTTTTACGGCATATACACTCAGTGGGTCATTTAATGCTGACAAAGTTTTGAAATAAATTCATTCTTAATGGATAATACAATTTTGTTTATCACTCATGTTTTTCTATTTAACCCATAGATGGGACCCTAACAGGTACTACCACTGGTCAGAGTGGACCAGGGAGCAAGGGTGATGAAGGGGTTGCTCCACATTCCTAAACTCCAAAACTGGAACCACACATCAGATAGAGTTTAATAATTCCCAGGACATGTAGACCCTCAGTCACGCTTTCTAGCACCACAATGATAAAAAACGGTTGGGGCTTTGCCATCAGGGCAATAGGGTGTGGGGAATCATATAGGTGCTAGGGCTTGACGTGACCAGCCGATTGATCGGAGGGGCTTCTCCGACCACCTGTCTAGCCCAAAGATAGGGCCAAAGTGGAGTATTGCATATCATGAACTGCTCATCCACCTGGGCTCTATCCTTAAACATCACGGGGTCACCACCCACGGCAAACAGGTGGCCCCATTGGGGGAGTCTTACCCCTCTGCAGAGGTTGCAGTCGGTGCATTCTAATGCCACACTGACAGGGCGACCTTACGATATAGATAGTTTTAAAAAAAAAAGTGTTGTAGTTTGCTATTTAGTTAAATAGGAAGTAAGAATAAAATTACTGTTCTTTTCTTTTGTTAATGAATTTTTTAGGATTTATTGAAGAGATTTTACTCAATATCATTAAGATAAAACCAAATAATTAGAAATAATAATACCCAAGCACATTTTTTATTAAAATCAGTTTTTTTAATATCAATATGCAAATTACGTATACGTTTACACTGAAAACTGGTATTTTGTTGTATATATAAATACAATTGCATGTTATTAGTATTTAGGTAAGGCCACAGTATTAATAATGTCAAACAGTTTTATTATTAATTGAGGTTTAAATAGAATAGAATCATGGAGAATGTGAGTAAATAAACTCAGAGAATTGGATATTGAGTAGTAATATAGTTTCGGTTACAGACAGAAAACACACACATTCCATATATAATAAGATTAACATTATACTCTTTTACTCATATTGATAACTCTTTATTTAAATAGAACGAGAAAACTAATTTATATATATGTATAATATACTAACTTATTGGTAACCCTTGTGGCAAGAAAAAAGCACAGCAAATAGTTTTGATAGTAAAAATAAACTATACCAAAATTCACCTGGGAAAAAAAAATGAAAAAAAGAAAAGACCAATTATAAATTTTTTACTTAAAAGTTCCATCATCTGTGGTGATTTGTTTTATGTTCCATTGTTTTTTTTTCAAGTTAGTATATTAAGGCGTGTGGAGGCTGGAAGGAGTGAATTGATGATGGCACTTTCGAAGTACGAAGTCTCGAGATACAAACTTCAGTGGACTAATCTACGGATTCCATCCAAATGTAAAAAAAGTTGTCCAGAAAGCTTGAAAAGATTGTTAAATAAAATTGTTAAACAGGAGACATCTTTTTGTTTAATTCTTCATGTATAAATGAAAAATGCTGCCAAAGACACACACAAACTATATATAATATATTTGAAAAATCTTCACCTGATGATTGCCTCGCATGAAACCAATATGGTTGTGAATGTTTTTCGCTTTCACCTAATAAATAGATATGTAAAACCTTTATATTTATTTTTATATATTATATAACAGCTCTATTTTATATTTGAGCACTCTCTCACCAATAATACTGCCTTTTGGTACACATTCCAGCAAAGCTGAACAGTGAACCATCTCAACTATAGTGTATAATATATATTAATATTATATATATATATATATATATATATGAGTGAAGGAAAAAGGAAAAGTGGACAAAAAGACTGATGAAGTTTCTCACTTAAAGCGGAACGAAATATTTCTCTCTCTTCTATTTGTTTGAGTTATTATTTTTTGTCCACTTTCCTTTTACCTTACCTCTATACTATCGGATTTACTCCAACCTCCTATCTTCACATATATATATTATATATATATATATAATATATATACACGTATATATAAAGATAAGATTACTCAAGATGGCTGGTGTCGTTCGAAAAAACATGTTTGAAACACCCTGGGGAAATCAAGGTATCTGCATATCCGGGGCTTTTTAATCAGATGTCTGCACTAAAACATGGGCATTGTTTATTTTTTTATTTTTATTTTGTATTTTTTTGTCCTCACTGTTTGAACAAATATCTTATTAATATTCGTCACATAAAATCTGGTACGGATAAATGACTTTCTGATCAGCAGAATTGATTGAATTATGAGACACTTAACAGAAAAATAGGTTGAGGCAGAATTTCTTAAGATAGGATTATTAGATATAGGTATATATATATATATATGTTATCTATCTATCTATCTATCTATATGTATATATATCTATATATATATTTTTTTTTAAATGTTTTTTTTAAAGTTGGGCGTTATTACGAAGCATTCAAATAACTGAATGAACTCGATGTTATAGATTCACTTATAACATTGAGTTCATTCAAATATTTTTAGATGCTTCGTAATAACGCCCAACTTTAAAAAAAACAATAAAAATATATACCGAGAGAGCATATGGAGACCCCCTAAAATACAACATGAATATATATATATATATTATATATATATTTATAAGGAAAGTTGATTAGTTATAGGATTGGTAGTTAGTAAGTGTAGAATTCAGAGGGGTAAGTCAACGATATAACAAATACAAAGTGCTCAATACTAAGTAGAGCAAATTTATTATAAAGGGTACAGAGATTAATCTACTGAGTTTCATTCACAGCATAAGGATCTTCAGGGTTAAATCCGCTGAATTAATTGAGACAACAGATTAATAGCAGTCGATTTCACGTGTGTGGTCATTGCATTGAAATCGACTGCTATTAATCGGTGTCTCGATTAATTCAGTGGATTTACCCTGAAGATCCTTATGGTGAAACTCGACTAGGTTGTCTCTTGTACCCATTGTTTAATAATATATATATATCATATATTATAGTATATATAGCTCTGCTGATGAGGCCTAATAATTTTTCTTGATTTGTTTAGCCATACATTTAATAGGTATTCCCGCCTAATTCATTATTAATTAATTAATTTTCAAAATTAGGTACGACTCCAATTAAGCACTTATTCTCCCAAATATATATATATATATATATATATATATAGTTAAGAATTAATGCAAAATGAATTAATGACTATAATAAAAAATGAATAGAATAATTGAAAAAGATATTTTCTGAAAATGTTATTTTGTTGCTTTCTTCTAGCCACAGCCTCATAGTCTCCATTGCAATTCTCCAGTTCATGCCTGATTATTTTTATGGTGTTCAGGGAGCATTGGGCAGCAACCATAATCTCCTTATTTTGATGGCTGGCACAGATTATCTTGATACAAGTTATTCTCTCCCATGAATCAGGTGGGTTCCAGTCATCCATTCTATCTGTCATCAAGTATATGAATAAAGAAGGGTCCAAGCTTTTAAATGATGCATAGTGTGCGTCAATACCTCCAACCTACGGAGAAAAATAACCAAATATAAACAGGTCAAATTTATCCTGAACACCCTCTCTCTCTCTATATATATATATATATACTATTATCATACTAAAGCTGTGTGAATCAATGTAGGTAGCTTAAAAATGTCTAGCCACACTGAAGAGACTTGATAAGTTGAAACACAGTGTCTGTGGATGACTATATATATATATATATATATATATATATATGTGGGAGAAACATCAACATCTTTTAGACTAAGATTAAATAACCACAAATCCAAAATAAAACTCAAATCCCCGCATAGTACTATAGCACTTCATTTTAACACCCTACCACACAACCTTACACACCTAAAATGCATTCTAATATAACACGCATTTCCAACAACGCAATCTCGAAAACAAGCCGAAACTAAATGTATTCTAAAATTACAAACTCACGTGAGGGGACTGAACACTGACATCGGAATACTCCGTTATTATAAATTTTTTACAGACGCTGCCGCTGTCAATAACAACAGAGACAAAAGATCCGTTGAACAGGAACAACAGTCATTTGATAAAGGGTTTCTAACAAACCCGAAAATTTATGATAAAAAATAATAATAAAAAAATAAGTGAATCCAATACTCCATAACATCGAGTTCATTCATTTATTTTTAGATGCTTCGTAATAACGCCCAACTTAAAAAAAACCATAAAATATATATATATATATATATATATATATATATATATATACTATTATTAGACTAAAGCTGTGTAAATCAATGATTGTTTTGTAAAGGCTTTTTCCTGTTTAGTTTAATGACACAAAATTCATACTAAAGTATTCCTTAGTCTTAAGATTGAGTTGTGTTTGAAAAAAAATTAAATTTTAATTAGTTCTAACTAGTAATTTACAATTAAGTAAAAAACTGGCCCATCTCTTACTTCACATTCTGCCAGTAACTTTCCCCTCTCTATGTATATTCTTGATTACCTCCTCGTTATATATGCTAGTTTCTCTGTGAGTGTAAAGAGAGAGATTAGAGAGTGTGAGAGGGACAATTATCTTCCCACTTTATTTGTATGTTAAGCTTCAGCAGCAGTCAACTTGTAGCTTCTCAACATCTTGGCTCTTAATAAAATTCCAAGAATCAGGTCCATTTAAATTTAAATTAGGTCAAATGTTCCCTTTCTTAGAAATCTTTTTTGTTTTATGTTTTGTTAAAAATTCTCCCCCTCCGATCAATCGGCTGGTCACGTTAAGTCCTAGCACCTATATGATTTTGCCAACCCTATTGCCTTTATGGTAAGCCCCAACCCCCTTTTATCAGAATGCGGTGGCTGCAGGTCTTCATGTCCTGGGAATGACGTTAAACTCTATCTGATGGTGAGGTTCCAGTTTTGGAGGTTTGGGGAATGTGGAGCATCCCTTCATCACCATTGCTCCCTGGTCCACTCTGACCCAGAGTGGTAGTACCTGTTAGGGTCCCATCTATGGGTTAAATAGAAAAATGTATTTATAAAAAAATTGTATTATCCATTAAGAATTGATTTATTTCAAAACTTTATCGGCATTAAATGACCCACTGAGGTTGATATGCCGTAAAACAAAACAAAACCAAACCAAACCAAACCAAAATCCTATTTAATATTCTCGGAGTGAAAAAAAATGACCAAATTTACCAATATTTACTTTCTTAATTGTTCCATTTTTATAATTGCGGCTCTAATTTGAGTTGTTACATGTTGTAAATGCAAGATAATTATCTCCCTTGTTTTGTTTGGCCATCCTATTGTGTGGGTACAAGCACCGTTTGACACAGGTAAAAGATACATGTGCGTGTGGCGCTAGTTTTCAATTCTTATTAGCAGGCAGGAACTGGGGAGACAAGAAGGTTAGTGTCAGCACAGAGCTTTTCCTCCTTTTTCGATTTTATTAGTTGTGTATTAGAGAAACTACATAGTCCTTTGTATTCTATCGTAGTTTCACGTTGAAGACCAGTTGCAAAACAGGAGGACAAGTGACAACTCCCGTATTTTTACAAATAAAAGTGTCTTCACCAGTTGACTCTGTCATTACTCAATCCTTGCCTGGGTGTTGCCGTCACATGTGTTATTAGGGGTGATTTGGAAATAATTTGCAGAAGAATTTCTCACACACAGTCCTAAGAGGAGTGTTTTTATAAATGAACTGGAAAGAATGTAAAGGTAATTCTATGTCAAACCATCCAGGCCATGTCACCCACCCCTTCAATTTTTCTGAAATCACAATTATCTATCCAGAGCTCTATGTGTGACTCAATGGGTCATGTTTTGTCTAGTATATATATATATATATATGTTTTGTCGGAGCAAGTCACCAACAGGCACCCCAGCCCAGATCAGTTTTGAAAGGAACTGAATTTTGCTTTTCACCGATTGTCAGTAAACAAAATCACCAGTCGATAAAAATGAAAAAGATTTTACTATCAAATTTTAATTCTAAAATATTCTAAAATTCTTAAATAGAGTTAGGGTTAAGGGTTAGGATTAGGGTTAGCAGTTATTATTATAACCTTATAATATACTTTTTATAAATCTTTTTTATTAACTATCCGTAATGGCACATGGAAAATAAATAAACATGTTTTTCGTTTTAAGTTTTATTTAAAAAAAAAATAACAATATTAGTTTATCTTTAGTGCAAAATTTCCCACACCCTTGGGAGGGCTGGATGTAAGATGAGATCAAATTTATTGGAGGGATTTTGTCTATACTGGTGAGCGGTGCCAAAGATAGCCTATATCTTCATCATCATCCCTATGAGATAAGTATTATTACATTAGGAAGAAAAAACTTCATTTATAATGAACAAGAGGTCAAGTTTATTGGAAGGATTTTCTCTATATTGGTGAGTGGCGCCAAAAATAGCTCTTCAGCATTGTCCCTATGAGATAAGTATTACATTTGGAAGAAAAAAATCATTTATAATTCAATGAAGATGATAAGGAACGAATGAAACTAGGCAACAATGATAAGTAATTGATAAAAATTGATGTATATTGATCAATTGATATGAATAGAAAAGTCGATTGGTTCTGCCCAGATGGAAATATGAGGGTTAATTGATAAATAATATCAACCACAAGTGGTCCAGGGAGTAATTGGCAATGAAGGGGTACTCCACACTCCCCAGAGATCCAGAATTAAAACCTCACCACTAGATGATCTTGTGTCACATCCTGCTTGTGCAGAGGCGTTTAGTAAACATATATATATATATATATATATATATATATGTTTACTAAACACCTTTATGGAGGCGCGTGGTCTAATGGTTAGAGTCGTAGGAAATGGACTCGCCAACGCGAGTTCAAT
>CM042175.1:54527846-54530346 GCA_023376005.1 Doryteuthis pealeii | reverse complement strand
ATATACTTTACTCAACAATGCTTCTAAAGCAAATTATCTTAATCTCATATGAGACCTAATAGGTCGAAATGTACATTCAGGGATTGACATTTTCTCGATCTGTTTAGCCTTACATTTGAACATATATGCCCGCCTAAATTCATTAATTATTAACTAATTAATTTTCAAAAATTAGGTATGACTTCAATTAAGCACATATCCTCCAAAAATTGTCGGCTAAAAGCCATATCAAATAAACACAGTGTTTATTTACATACTCTCATACTGTCGTGTAGCAAGTCAATAAAAAGTGGAATATAAATAAGTTCAAAACGAACGAAGAATCTGGGATTGGCCAGCTGGTGTAGTGGTTAGAATCCCCACCTGTCAGCTTGACAGTCGAGGTTTCGAGTCACACACGGAGCAGTCTCCCATGTCTATAATCTTGCTGATGAGACCTAATAGGTCGAAATGTACATTCAGGGATTGACATTTTCTCGATTTGTTTAGCCTTACATTTGAACATATACGCCCGCCTAAATTCATTAATTATTAACTAATTAATTTTCAAAAATTAGGTATGACTTCAATTAAGCACATATCCTCCAAAAATTGTTGGCTAAAAGCCATATCAAATAAACACAGTGTTTATTTACGTACTTTCATATATATATATATATATATATATATATATAATTTCATCTTCCTCTTTGCATACAAAAGCAATTTTATTCTTTACACCTTTTTGACCCTACCGTTCTTGATCCTACCAATACACACACACACACACACACACACACACACATATATATATATATATATATATATATATAAATTTTATTATATATATATATATATATATATATATATATATATATATATATAAATTTTATTCTTTACACCTTTTTGACCCTACCGTTCTTGATCCTACCAACACACACACACACACACACACACATACATATATAATATATATATATATATATATATATATATATATATATAATTATTAAAACTCATAGTAATCTTATAGAGAAGAATTAGAATCTTATAGTAATCATACGGGATGAATATATAGTTTATATTAATCTTATAGGGAACATTTATAATCTTAAAGTAATCTAATATGAAGGAGTAATAATCTTATAGTAATCTTATAGGGAAGAATTATAATCATAGGGTCATCTTAAATGGAACAATTACAATCATATAGCAATTTTATGGAAAGGAATTATCACCTTTAGAAATCTTATACTGAGGAATTATAATCCCATAATAATCTTATAGGAAGCATGTATAATCTTATAGTTATCTTATAAGGATGAATTATAATCTAAAATTAATCTTATAGGGGGCAGTATAATCTCATAGTAATTTTATAGGAAGCATCTATAATCTTATAGTTATCTTATAATGATTAATTTTAATCTCATAATAATCTTATAGGAAGGAATTATAATCTCATAATAATCTTATAGGAAGGAAATATAAACTTCAAGTAATATTATAGGAAAATATTATAATCTCAGAGTAATCTTATAGGAAGCATCTTATAATAATCTTATAAGGATGAATTATAATCTAAAATTAATCTTATAGGAAGACTTTATAATCTCATAGTAATTTTATAGGAAGCATCTATAATCTTATAGTTATCTTATAATGATTAATTTTAATCTCATAATAATCTTATAGGAAGGAATTATAATCTTATAGTATTCTTATAGGAAGGAAATATGAATTTCAAGTAATATTATAGGAAAATATTATAATCTCATAGTAATTTTATAGGAGGCATCTATAATCTTTTAGTAATCTTATAAAGATAAATTATAATCTCACTGTAATTTTATAACACTGAAATATAATCTAAAATTATTCTTATAGGAAGGAATTATAATCTCATAGTAATTTTATTGGAAGTATCAATAATCTTATAGTTATCTTATAATGATGAATTATAATCTAAAATTAATCTTATAGGGAGACAGTATAATCTCATAATAATTTTATAGGAAGCATCGATAGTCTTTTTGTTATCCTATAATAAATTTTAATTTCATAGTGATATTATAGGAAAGAATCAAAGAAACTGAAGACAGAAATTTAGCTAGGGTTAGAAGTTAATAAAAAGTTTAAAGGTCACATGACGACTACAAGACATCCAAACTTTAAGTATTAATTAGGCGCCACACATTTTCTTTTTTGGCTGCTAATGATGGCGCCACTTTGTGTCAATTTACTATCTTCGTGATTCTGTGCCAAAATTTGATTCTCTGCTGGAGATAATTCTTCCATGATTGAAATCTTCTAAAAGATTTATCATTCCATTTATTGAACGTGACATGAGGTCAATTACTTAAACGAAATATAACAAGTTTGAATTCAGAGTTTTCCTTCTCCTAGATTGTAATAACTGTCTTGGGTGTCCACTATAATATATATTTATTTATTTATCTATTATTATAGTGTACAATACATTTAAGGTGCAATTGTTACCATTGGTTTCCAGGCAGCATTT
>CM042175.1:54457846-54522846 GCA_023376005.1 Doryteuthis pealeii | reverse complement strand
CAATTTTACAATATGCCAAGCTGGTTTTTGTTTGTAATTTGTCATGTATGTCATTTTCCACGTGCTCAGACAATAAAGTCTGTATTGTTGTTATGTTGTACTTCTTTGTTTGGATTTATTTATGCATATAACATATATTCACCTATGTTGGAAGGTTACTCAGAGCCTTCTAATGTATTATAAGAACAACACATCTTATTCTTATACCGTGTTTCCTTAAGAATAAAATAGGGTTTATATTAATTTTCACTCTGAAATATAACACTAAAATATGACACTAAAATAATCTCCTTGGTCTAGTGCTAGTGAAAAGGGGATAGACTCCCTTGCTGTATGGCTGATACCGATATTAGGCCACCCAGATGACTTTACTTACATTACTTTATGATATATCCAGATAAGGATATATTTAAATAAAAAGGTTGACATGATAAAATAAATTAACCAAATCGTTAAATTAAGATGCTATAGAATTAACTAAACCTTAAATTAATGGGTTGACATACTAAAAAATTTAATAACCCTTAAATTAAGAGGTTGACATGCTATAACATTAACCAACTAAACCCTTAAATTAATGGTTGACATGCTATAAAATTAACTAACTAAACCCTTAAATTAATGGGTTGACATGCTATAAAATTAACTAACTAAAACCCTTAAATTAATGGGTTGACATGCTAAAATTAACTAACTAAACCCTTAAATTAATGGGTTGACATGCTATAAAATTAACTAACTAAACCCTTAAATTAATGGTTGATATACTATAAAATAAACTAACTAAACCCTTAAATTAAGAGGTTGACATCCCTTAAATTAAAGAGTTTACATAGTATAAAAGGAATTAAGGGGTTGAAATATTATAAAATTAACTATTAAACCCTTAAATTAAAGAGTTTATGTGCTATAAAATTAATTAACAAAACCCTTAGATAAAAGTGTTGACAAGGTACAAAATTAACTAAACAAACCCTTAAATTAAGGGGTTTACATGCTGTAAAATCAACTAAGCCCTTACATAAAAAGGTTGACATACTATAAAATGAATGAACTAAATCCTTAAATTGAGCAGTTGAGATGCTATAGAATTAACTAAACCATAAATTAATGGGTTGACATAATAGAAAATTAACTAATTAAAACAATAAAATTAAAAGGTTATACTGTAAAATAAACTAACTAAACCCTTAGTTTAGGGGTTGACAGGTTTAAAATTAACTAACCAAACCCTTAAATCAATTTGGCATTCATTTTATCATCATCAGGGAGGTCCTCTGCATAGCATCCGGTATCCTCACAGAGTTGGTCAATGTAGGTCCTTGGTGGGCGGCCCACATTAGCATGTTCATAATTTTGGCTTCCACAGGAGAATGTCGCTTATGAGTTTGTACTTGCTCCTCCAGCAGTGTCCAGCATGTCTTGTCTGTCTCTGGGATGGTTTGTGAGATAGAGGGCAGGTGGCCATACAGCTGCTTCCTTGTAGGGTGCTGTTTCCATGACTTGTTCAAGACCGCACACAGTATTCTCGTATATTCATTTTATAGTATGTCAAATCTTAAAAAAAAAACAACTTAAATTAAAAGGTTGACATACTATAAAATTAACTAACCAAACCTTTTAATCAAAGAGTTTATAAGCTACAAAATTAACTATTAAACCCTTAGATTAAGGGGTTTACATGCTATAAAATTAACTAACCAAACCCTTAAATTAAAAATTTGACATACTATATAATGAATTAACCAAACGCTTAAATTGACATACTATAAAATTAACTATTAAACCCTTAAATTAAAAGATTTACATACTTATAAAATTAACTATTAAACCCTTAAATTAAAAGATTTACATACTATAAAATTAACTAACCAAATAATGAATATGAATTTGTAATTGATTGTTGGATATCTTATTATAATGGAGATTGTGTGTTTTTCTGTCTGTAACTGAAACTATATTCCTACTCAAGTCACAATTCTCTTAGTTATTGACATCACATTCTCCATGATTTTATTTTTATCTAAACCTCAATTATTAATAAAATTGTCTTACATTATTAATACTGTTAACTATGTCTACATACTGACAACATGCAATTATATTTATATATACAACAAAATAGCGCTTTACAGTGTGAACGGGAAGGCTAATTTGCATATTAATATTAAAAAATCGAATTTAATAAATATGTGCTTAGTATTATTGATTTCTAACTGTTTGGTTTTATTTTAATGAATATAAGCAAAAATCTCTTCAATGAATCTTAAATGAAATCCATTAACAAGATAAAATAACTGTCATTTTATTCTTTACTTCTTCTTATAACTAAATACTTAAATTAGAAAAAATAACAATGAAAGACGAGAGTGATGGAAGAGTAAGTTTCAGTTGTTCCATTTTTTTATTATACTCCCTCTGTTTCAAATCTTTTTATCTATATTCTTATTTAGTTTCATTAGCCTTTCTAATTTAATACAATATTTTATTACATTAAAACTTAAATACGTGCACCCGGAGGGTGCATATATTTTCTAGTAGATATAATGAAATAAAATAAAAATACAAAAAAATATATTTTGATTTATAAAATAATTAATTAATTAAAAATACAGAAAAAATTTTTTTTAGCAGATTGAAGGCATTTTTATCGACAAATTATTTTTTTAGTGGTTTGAAGGTGTTAAAAATAAGCCATATTTCTATCGACAAGTAAATGTAAATAATTAGGCCCATTCCCTTAAAATATTTTAAAGAAGGGGAGGGTTAAAATATTTATATTTATTTGTAAAAAAAGACTGGAGGAGGTGAAATATTGCATTAACTTTTCAGGAAAAACGCTTTAAGTGCTGGTTGCTTTTTTTCACCGCTTCAGCAAGGGACTTCATTCGTAGGGAGGGTTGTTTTTTCAGCTATCACCGCCTTGTGTTTTTTAAGGCAGGAGGCCAGGACGCAATTCTGCGAATAGCCCCTTTATTTTCATTAATCCCCTCACAGTAAAACCGACTAACTAAAAATCAATCCAAAAAATAATTCAATACTTTGTTTTATTCAGATAAACCAGAATTGATTGTCTAAGGGAGACAACTCTGAATTTGTGTCGAAGTGATTTCTCTTGCATTGGTTCATATTTTTAATATTCATTAAATATTTTATTATATAAGAGATTGGGTGTTTTTCTGTCTGTAACCGAAACTATATCAGGTGCTATTTGCAGAATTGCGTCCCGGCCTCCTGCCTTAATAAACGCTAGGCGGTGATAGCTGAAAAAACAACCTGTTCTACGAACGAAGTCCTAAGCTTTTTTTAAGATTTTCATTTTATTTTCATTTTTTTTTCGACAATCAATTATAAATAAAAAATCAAAACATTTTTTTTCGGTATTTTTATTTTATTTTAATATATTTATTTCCAACAATCAAAATATTTAGATATTCTTGTTTATTTAAACTAAAAACAAGACATTAAACAAACATAAATAAAAAAAATCTGGATATTTATATATTATAAAAGAATATTTTAATAAATAAAAAAATGTCAGGTCAAAAAATGACCTGACATTTTTTTTATTTATTAAAATATTCTTTTATAATATATTGAAAAGAAAAGAACTTTTATTTTCGTTCGTAGAGCGGACTGTTTTTTCGGCTATCACCACCGAGCTTTTTTTAAGGCAGGAGGCTGGGATGCAATTCTGTGAAGAGGACCCTATATCACTACTTAAGTCACAATTCCCTTAGTTATTTACCTCGCATTCTCCATGGTTTTATTTTTATTTAAACCTCAATTTTGAATAAAATTGTTTTACATTATTAATACTGTTGACCATATCTATATACTAATAACATGCAATTGTTATTTATATATACAACAAAATAGCGGTTTACAGTGTGAATGGGAAGGCTAATTTGCATATTGATATTAAAAATTGGATTACAATACATATGTGTTTAGTATTATTGATTTCTAATTGTTTGGTTTTATCTTAATGAATCTGAGCAAAAATATCGGGGATAAATCTTAAAAGAAATCCATTAATAAGAAGAAATAGCTGTAATTTTATTCTTTACTTCCTATTTTAACTAAATAGTTAAATTTAGAATCTGGGTTATGCCTCAAAGATACATGGTTCAAAATTAACTGACATGAAAAAATGTAAAAGTTTTTAAATAAACTAACTAATGCATTATATCTTTTATTCATTAATATATCAACACTGAAAATTTCATTAAATTCGGTTAATTCCCTGATTTTTGGTATATTTTTTTTTTTTTGCGGGGTGAAATACGATGGTAGAATTTAGGTCAGTTAAGTTCGATTTAACCTAATATTTTATTACATTAAAACTTATATACTTGGAACTGTGGGAAGTGTGTGGTGTAATAGTTAAAGTCATGGGAAATGGACTCGTCCCCCTGAGTTCAAATCCCTGATGTGGTAAGCAACCTTGAGCACCTTTTTGATCTCCATCTTTCTAACACACGTGGGCATGCCTACAAAGTCAGAAAACAGCACTGCTCACATGACTTTCGGAAACATTTATTCATGCCCAGAGTTGCGGAGGCATGGAATAAGCTTCCTGCGTCTGTTGTAGGCTGCCAAAACACTGAATCTTTCAAAGCCTCCATGCTTCCTGCAATCCGCCGACACTATACCTGATGCCACTCTCCACATACATATGCACATACGCGCACACATACATGCATATTACTACTGTAAACTGTTCATGTTCCTGACACTAATACATTATTCTGTGTACTTGACATGAGACTTTGATGAGTTGTGGTGAACCTGAGCACTGTACACAATAAATTTCATTATTATTTTAATTGCATTTCACTTAGTGCTAATACCTTTGGGAAAGGTATGAATCCTACTCTCCCTCTAGCTATAGATAAATAGTAGGGCAGACTGGGCTCTTTAACTTTGGTTAGGCAACCAAAGGAGAAGGAAAACTCTGAATTCAAATTTGTTGAACTCAGCTTAAGAAATTGACCTTGTGTCACATCCTGCTCGTGCGGAGGGGTTGGTAAATATATATATACTTGGATCTGGAGGATGCATATATTTGCTAGTAATTCAAATGACCATAATGAAAACGTTTATTCCGTCATTTTGACTGGCTACTCTGGGGAATGGCAACGTGGAACTCAGAGTCGTGAATTTTTATTGTGTTACTAAATTTTTAGTAGTTTGATTTTTGTTTTTGTTTAATGGAATATCAAGTTACATGGGTTATTTAATGCCAAAAAACCTCCTTGTAGAAGAACAGTAGCAGTACTATTTAATAGGGCAATAACCCAAAACATTTATTGTGTGAAAGGTTTAGTTGGTTGGTTGGTTGGATTTTATGGCATGTCAACCCTTGTTGGGTTATTTTATGCCAAAGACATTTTATTTTATTCATTCTTGGTTGGTCTGTTGGATTTTACGGCATGTCAACCCTTGTTGGGTTATTTTATGCTGAAGACATTTTATTTTATTAATTCTTGGTGGGTCTGTTGGATTTTACGGCATGTCAACCCTTGTTGGGTTATTTTATGCCAAAGACATTTTATTTTATTCATTCTTGGTTGGTTGGTTGGATTTTATGGCATGTCAACCTTTGTTAGGTTATTTTATGCTGAAGACATTTTATTTTATTCATTCTTGGTTGGTCTGTTGGATTTTACAGCATGTCAACCCTTGTTGGCTTATTTTATGTCAAAGACATTTTATTTTATTCATTCTTGGTTGGTTGGTTGGATTTTATGGCATGTCAACCTTTGTTAGGTTATTTTATGCTGAAGACATTTTATTTTGTTTATTCTTGATGGGCAATGAAAATTCTTTTTTCAACTCAATTTTTTATCTTGTTTATTTTTAGTTCCACATTTTTAGTGCTGTAGAGTTTGGTAATAAATAATATCTAATAATATATATAAAAATGCACTGGAAAATGATTTTTACTATAAAAATGCACTGGAAAATGATTTTTACTATAAAACTGCATTGGAAATGATTTTTACTATAAAAATGCATTGGACAATGATTTTTACTATAAAAATGCATTGGAAATGATTTTTACTATAAAAATGCATTGGAAATGATTTTTACTATGAAATACTGTATATAGAAAGTTAAGTCTGGCACATGGTCACTTATTTATGAGTAATAGATACAAATAAGCAATCCAGAGAAGAGACATGGATATTTCTGTGGAATGTTCCAGAAGTATCTGGGACTCTCTGGATAGATTTTAGGGGAAGAATTTATATTTGTAGTATGACTGTTTTCCTTTTTCTTTGTGAAGGCGTTACTGAGAATTTCCAATTCCTTGTATCTTGCAGAACATTCTTCTATCCCACCCACTTCGTTGTCTGGCACTGGCCGTGTGCGTGGGTATGTGTATGGGGTGGGGCTTATTTGTGAGTCGATTTGCGTGGGTCTTCCAGAAATCAATTGGCACCCTCTAATGTCAAAAGATGGCAGCAGACCAAACGAATCATTTGTGGTGAATCTATCTATCTATCTATCTATCTATCTTTATAAAGGAAAAGGTGACTTACCGGTGAATTTGGTCACGATGGTTAGTAAGTGTGGAATTCAGAGGGGTAAGTCAGCGATATAACAAATACAAAGTGCTCAATACTAAGTAGAGCAAATTTATTATAAAATAGGTACAAGAGATAACCCAGTCGAGTTTCACCAAAAGGATCTTTAGGGTTAAAACCACTGAATTAATCGAGACACCGATTAATAGCAGTCGATTTAACGTGTGAAATCGACTGCTATTAATCGGTGTCTCGATTAATTCAGCGGATTTAACCCTGAAGATCCTTATGGTGAAACTTGAGTAGGTTATCTCTTGTACCCATTTTATAATATCTATCTATCTATCTATCTATCTATATATATATATATATATATATATAAAAGGAATGACTTCCCGGTGAAAATATTGGGTTAGTCTCAATATTTACTTGGTACAAGTTTTACCCGGATAAGTCAGCCTTATAACAAATATAAAATGCTCAATACATAAGTAGAGCAGATTTATCATTATAGTGTGTACAGAAATAACCTACTTGAGTTTCACCATAAGGATCTTCAGGGTTAAATTCACTGAATTCATCAAGATATTGATTAATTACAGCTAACTGCAGGAGTTCATGTTGTAGTTATCTATGCAACATGAACAGTTCAATGACCCCCAAACATATTTTATCTATCGAGAAATTCTTTGAAAAAATTCTATCAAATTTTATATGTGTATATATGGGTACGTAAATGTTCATATGTTTTTAAAAAAACATTTTATATAAGTTTAAAGTTATTTTCATGTTTACATTTGAATATGATTTCGTTTCTTTTATTCTATAGTTTCTTCCACTTTTCGAATTTTCCCCTCTGACAAAGATGGCTTTTGTTTTTGAATCCTGGCAAGTTAGAGTAGAGTCGCAGGAAATGGACTTGTTAACCAGAGTTCAATTCCTGGATGAAGCCACAGTTCACATAGCGCGAATACCCTTGGGAAAGGTATGCATCCAACTATTCTCCCTCCACCTATGGTTAAATAGTAGGACAGACTGGGTTCTTTAACCTTGGTTAAGCAACCAGTCTAGGAGAAGAAAAACTCTGAATTCAAACCTGGTCACAACTAGAATAGGCTCAGGCCTACTTAGTGATCTATTTCAATTTAAAAATAAAACTTTTGCACTCATCAATAACTGCATATCTAAAAGCAAGTGGACCATGTTTAGCACAAATAAATAATATAGAACTAGGTGAAGACACCAGACATTGATCTGTGGGGTGTAAAAAAATTATAATAATTCTGATATATATATATATTTACAAAACCCTTCACAAGCTGGATGTGACACAAGGTCAATTTCTTAAGCAGAATTTAACAGGATTTAATTCAGAATTTTCTTTGGTTTTCCGAATGGTTTTCATATCAAAATTAAAACATGACACAAGGCCAATTTATAAAGTGGAGTTTAACAGGTTTTAATTCAGAGTTTCCTTTCTCCTAGACTGGTTGCATAAGCTGGATGTTACATAAGGTCAATTTCTTAAATAGAGTTTAACAGTTTTAAATCATCCTAGACTGGTTGCCATGTTAAAGAGCTCAGTCTGCTCTACTATGAGTATGCACCAAAAAGTAATGCCATTTTGTTTAGGACAGGTATAATTACCAACACAGGAACATGTATCATACATCAAGAGTCGGATCTTAGCCCTGAAGAGCATTAAGCGAAACTTTAGTAGGTTAATCTGACTCATTAGATTTATCTTTATATATATATATATATATATATATATATATGATATTTGTGGAAAAAGTGACCTACTGGTGAAAATGGTCACAAAAGTTACTTGATTCAAGTTTCACGATGATAAGACAGCAATATAACAAATATAACGTGCTCAATACATTAGTAGAGCCAATTTAATAACATAAAGGTACACGGTAATAACCTACTCGAGTTTCGTCATGAGGATCTTCAGGGTTAAATCCACTGGATTGATCAAGGTATTGATTAATTGCAGCTGATTTCACGTGTGTGTTTTTTTGCGATAAACGGTTGATTATCCTGAAGATCCTTATGTTGAAACTCGAGTAGGTTATTACCGTGTACCTTTATGTTAATAATATATATATAAGTAAAAAAGTCGTCGGGGCGGCCTAAAGTTGGTATCAGCCAATCAGCGAGGGAGTCTATCCCCTTTTCACTAGCGCTAGACCAAGTAGATTGTTTTTGTGTCTGAGGTGGAGCGCCACACCAACCATCAGCTCCTTACTTTACCGCATATATCCCTGTGCTACTCATACGCTGAGTTGGCGAGGGCCGGTATCGAACTAGGAACCTTGTGGTTTCTATCCGAATACTCTACCAACTGAGCTAACCCAGCCCCTGATGTATATATATATATATATGTATGTATATGTATATATATATATATATACATATATATATACATATATGTATATATATATATATATATATATACATATATGTATATATATATATATATATATATATATATATATATATATATATATATATGTATGTATATATACAATAAATGAAGGAAAAAAACTTTGAATTTGCTTCATTACATTAATTTATTTCAGCAGCTTTACTGCGGCATTTTCATGTATGAGCAAAGTCATCGTTGAAATAAATTATTGTAATGAATCAAATTTAAAGTTTTTTCCTTCAATTATTGAATATCTTGCTCTGTCTGTCCTCTCACTGGCACGAGGCACATTGAGCTCTCACTACTGCATCATTTCGATTAAACCACACATGGAACGATCCTAACTACCAGAAAAAAAAAAAAAAAAAAAATATATTAATATATATATATATATATATATATATATATATATGTAGACATTTTGTTTTGTTTTGTTGACATAGTATTCATGACTGTGAGTCAATTTCTTGTTACTGTCACATGAGATGAAATCTATTTAAACAGGACTTTTTATTTACTCCTGAACAACATGTTCCGACATGTCCACAAGATAGGAGACATTATTCAATACAAGTCTATTCACACACACACCCTCTCTCTCTCTTTCTCTCTCTCTCTTTCTCTTCTCTCTCTCTCTCTCTTTTCTCTCTTCTCTCTCTTTCTCTTCCTCTCTCTCTTTTTTTTTTTATCAATCTATCTGTCTATCTGTCCACAGGTAGGAGATTATTCAATTACCAGTCTATTCACACACACACCCTCCTCTCTCTCTCTCTTCCTTTCTCTTTCTCTTCTCTCCTCTCTCTCTCTCTTTCTCTTCCCCTTCCCCCTCTTCTTTTCTTTCTTTCTCTTTCTCTCCTCTCTCTCTTCTCTTTCTCTCTTCTCTCTTCCCCTCTCTCTCTTTCTTTCTTTCTCTTTCTCTCTTCCTTCTCTCTCTCTCTTCCTCTCTCTTCTCTCTCTCTCCTCTCTCTCTCTTCTCTCTCTCTTCCCCTCTCTTCCTCTCTCTTTCTCTCTCTTCCTTTCTCTTTCTCTCTTTCTTCTTCCCCTCTCTCTCTTTCTTCTTTTCTCTTTCTCTCTTCCTCTCTCTCTCTTCCTCTCTCTCTCTTCCTCTCTCTCTCCCCTCTCTTCCTCTCTCTTTCTCTCTCTCCCTCTCTCTTTCTCTTCTCTCTCACTGTCTTTCTCTTTCTTCTCTTTCTCTTTTTATCAATCGTCTGTCTGTCTCTCTATCTGAGTCTGTTCATATCTATCTATCTATTTATCTATCTATCGAGTCTGTTCTATCCTATCTATCTATCTATCTATCTATCTATCTATCTGAGTCTGTTCATTATCTATCTATCTATCTACTGAGTCTGTTCATATCTATCTATCTATCTATCTATCGAGTCTGTTCATATCTATCATCTATCTATCTATCTGTTCATTATCTATCTATCTATCTATCTATCTTCTATCTGAGTCTGTTCATATCTATCTATCTATATCTATCTGCAGTCTGTTCATATCTATCATATCTATCTATCTATCTTATCTATCTATTTCAGTCTGTTCATATCTATCTATCTATCTATCTATCTATCTATCTATCTATCTCAGTCTGTTCATATCTAATCCTATCTGATCTAATCTAGTCTGTTTCATATCTATCTATCTATCTATCTATCTCAGTCTGTTCATATCTATCTATCTCTATCTCAGTCTGTTCATATCTATCTATCTATCTATCTATCTATCATCTATCTTCAGGTTCATGTTCATATTATCTATCTATCTATCCTATCTCAGTCTGTTTATATCTATCTATCTATCTATCTCTATCTATCTATCTCAGTCTGTTCATATCTATCTATCTATCTATCTCAGTCTGTTCATATCTATCTATCTAATCTATCTATCTATCTATCTATCAGTCATATTCTATCTATTCTATCTATCTATCTATCTATCTATCTATCTATCTATCTGTAGTCTGTTCATATCTATCTATCTATCTATCTATCTGTAGTCTGTTCATATCTATCTATCTATCTATCTATCTATCTCTCTCTCCTTGCTGATAATCCTGGGCTACTAAATAGAGAATTAAAATCACTGATTTGAAAATACAGACCATATGACCTTTAGGCACCCTTCTGCAATCTCAACTCCCAAGGACCTTTTCTCATTTACAGCGTCAAAATCCAGTTGTTTGTTAGGGGTTAGGGTTAGGGTAGGATTAGGGGTTAGTTTATAATTTTTAAAAAAAACTCTAATAATCATCTGTTAAAATTAACCGAATTTTGACAGTGTAAAGGAAAAAATGTCCCCACGAATCGGATCGCAAAAAGGGTGCCTAAATGTCATATGGTCCAAAAATACTGTAACCAAAAATATGAATACGGAGTAAAAGTAAAGTTGGTGAAGTGTCAATTGTTGGTATCAGCCGGACAGCGAAGGAGTCTATCCCTTTTTCACTAGTACTAGACCAGAGTGATTGTTTTTTGTGTGTCTGAGGTGGAGCACCACACCTAATATCAGCTTTCCCCTTTACCGCACAGATCCAAGCTGTGCTACTCATGCGCTGAATTGGTGAGGGCCAGTATTAGACCTGGTACCTTGTGGCTCCAAGGCAGATGCTCTCTCTACTGAGCTAAACTGGCCAAAAAAATACTTAAATCTATTATATATATATATATTATAATGGTATACACAGTAATAACCTACTCGAGTTTCACCATAACTGTCTTCAGGGTTAAGTCCATCAAATTAACCAAGATATTGATTAATTACAGCCGATTGCATGCGTGTATTTTGTGGCTATGACAGTTAGTTAGAATCTGTCACTGATCATCATAGCACAAAATACATGCGTGCAATTGGCTGTAATAATCAATATCTTGAGAATTCAGTGGATTTAACCCTGAAGATCCTTATGGTGAAACTCGAGTAGGTTATTCCTGTGAATACCATTATAATAATAAATTTGCTCTACTTACGTATTGAGCACTTTATATTTGTTATATTGCTGTCTTATCATTGTGTAACTTGCACAACTAACCATTGTGACCAATTTTTACCGGTAATGTCACCTTTTCAATATATATATATATATATATATATATATATATATATATAATATAATATATATGAATTTAACATTTTTTAAAAAACAAATGATGTTATAATTGCTGACAGAAATCTGTTTCGACCGCTTTCATTTCTGTCAGCATTATAAACATCATTTGTTTTTTCAAAAATGTTAAATTCATACTGTCAGATTAATTTCCATCTATTTACATATATATATATAATTTTACAGAGGTATTTAATAGATAATTAAAGTTGTCACTTATTAATTCCTACATCAACACCAACACATGGGAGGCTTGTGCAGACCTGCGCCTCCTCGTCAAACAAGAACAAGAAGAAGTTAAAAAGAGAGGAAAGAAGCTGCCGCAGAAAAGAGACCAAAAGGAAGAAGGAGACAACAGCAACTCCAGCAAGCATCACTGTTTGTTTGCAGTTACTGCACCAGAGATTGCCATTCAAAAATTGGTCTGTTTGGCCACTCGCACAGTTGCAAATAAAAAAAATTTTAAAATGGACACTACACCATCGTCTTTAGTAGATGGAAGGATACAAAACCAACCAACCATATATTAATTTCTAAGTTTTAAATTCTAAATAACATTTAAAGTTTATAAACATAAAATTCCAATCATCGCATTTTGGCTAAACTTGCAAATCATCATCAAATTTTGCATTTTAATTTTGATGACGATTTGCAACCATCAAACTAAATTTTTAAATTAAAATTAATTTTAAAATCTGATTCAAAATACTTGACTTTTTTTTTTTGGTAAGTCAGGTTGTAATTGTTTTATTTCATTTATTTAACGAATCTTTAAATATTTTCTAATTACATAATTTTAGTTTAGAAAGGAGTTTGTTCATGTACACATGTATCAACATTTATATCAAACATTTTACTCTGATGAAGATCGTTATTCTTTGTATGCTTAAAGATTTTATAATTTTTCTATTATTATTATTTTATTTTATATTTAAAATAATTAATAAATAGAATACATTGTAAAAAATATGATTAAACAAACAATGGGCACATGTTTGTGGGTCAAAATTTGTAATCTGAACATTAGCTACATTAAAGAGAGTAACATCCCCTTGTTTGTTTCACTTTGAGGAAGCCTATGTTTTAGTCGGCCATTTTCATGAACAAACTCCTGACCAAAACACGTGTAGTAAACTCATATAATCAATTTTATCCATTCAACATTTTCTTTCCTTTATTTATTTTCCTTTCAACTGGATTCATTTCCATGTGTGTGCGTGTAATAAATATATATATTAATAATCGAAATGTTTTAAATGTTGACTAAATTTCCAAATATTAATAAATCACCTTCATAACTCTATTTTTCATATTTATTTGCTATTTTTTTGCGCATGACTTTATTTTCATGTGTGTATGTGCGATTTTATTGGCATTTCAGTCTCGGAAGACTATAAAAATACTTTTTGTGCCCTGAAGTTACAGCGCCTCCTGTGACTGTGAAGTCCGATGTTTGAAAACATTCTCAACCACAGATGTTGTTGATGTGAAGGCTGTCCCTGAAGATGTTGATTGTGTCGATGCTTTGTTGGCACTGCTTTCTTCTGGACCTCCTAGCTTCATGTGTGTTGTGCCAGGTGACTTCAGATATGACAGTCCTCTTAAGAGAGCCTGCCGCCACCGAGGGCGGTCCTAAGCCAAATTTTCCCAGCTGGAAGGGGCAATGCCAAAGCACGTGAGATCATTCTTGCAGATATCCTTGAAACATAGCTGAGGGTGACCAATCTGTCTTTTCCCAGACAAAAGCTCTGCATAAAGGGTATCCTTCGGTATTCGTCCATCATCCATTCGGCGGACATGACCCAATCATCGGAAACAATGCTGTCTCAGTAGATTTTGGTTTGGTTCTGTTTTACGGCATATCAACCTCGATGGGTCATTTAATGCTGATAAAGTTTTGAAATAAATCAATTCTTAATGGATAATACAATTTTGTTTATTAACTCATGTTTTTCTATTTAACCCATAGATGGGACCCTAACAGGTACTACCACTCCGGGTCAGAGTGGACCAGGGAGCAATGGTAATGAAAGGGTGCTCCACATCCCAAACCTCTAAAACTGGAACCTCACCATCAGATAGAGTTTAACGTCATTCCCAGGACATGAAGACCCGCAGTCACCGCCTTCTAGCACCTATATGATAAAAAGGGATTGGGCTTGCCATAAGAGTAATGGGTTGTCTCAGTAGAAAACACAAACTGGGGCGTTGAGCTCTCTCTAAAACTGCTGTGTTAGTGATCCTGTCTCTCCAGGTGATGCCCTGTATATGTCTAAGGCAGCGAAGGAAAAGCCATTTAGCCACCGCTCTCGGTGGGAGTACAGGGTCGATGTTTCACTTCCATACATGAGGGGCTGATAACACATTGTTGACTTTTTTCTGATATAAGGTGTGTGCTGGACGCCCGCTCCTACTATAGACTCGGCGATGAAATCATGTGCCCAATTTCTTGGCCAATCACTGGCAGTACTCTACTGCTGTTATAATATCTATACAGGCTGTTTGGATCTTAACTACGCTCAATTGCTTTGAACCTTCGTGGACGACGGAACATAGAATTATATCACTGGACCTGACACTACGTAGGATTCCATAAACTCAGGACTTATTCACTTACCAAAGGATTCTATAGCGCATGACTTACTTACTTACTTACTTACTTAAGTCCTTTACAACTGGCCAAGGATGGCGGTCAGAAACTTAACACACATACCCCATACACTTGTTACCCTTGTACGGATAGTGAGCTTGCGATCACAGTGGGCTAAATTGACTGCTTTGGGGACATTCGGATAGAACATTGCAAATTTGTCAAAAAATATGATAAACCAAACAATGGGCACATGTTTGTGGGTCAAAATTTGGTAATCTGAACATTAGCTACATAAATGAGAGTAACATCCCCCTGTTGTTTTCACTTTGAGGAAGCCATATGTTTTAGTCGGCCATTTTCATTTCACCGTAAATCTACACTGAAAATACGAATTTGTTTGATTCAATACAACTGCATGTTTTTAACATGAAAATCATAAAATGTGTTCTTAATAACAATTAAGTTCATTTCAAATAATGCGCAAGCACAATTAAGAACACATTTATGATACAAACAAGGGAGGTTACTCTTTATTATTGTAGCTAATGTTCAGATTACCCAAAATTCACCAGGAACTCAACTGTGACAATGGTTATGATGTGGAGCCATGATGGTGGTTTATTTAGGGAAAAGTTTGAGTAGTGGCGTGATCAGTAACAGAAAAGTTTGAATGATGATGTCAGCTTGGACGTGTCGCATAGTTTTGATTGGACAAGGAATAACGTTGATGAAGGGGAGAAAGGAAGAGAGAGGAGAGAATAGTGATATTCAGCCTGGTCATCGAAGGTTAAGACAGGTATAATTACCAACACAGGAACATGTATCATACATCAAAATGAAGCTGAAAAAAAAAACATTTTTATCTTCTTCCCATTTTTGTCCCAAGGGTGGGAAAGGGTAACATCTCCTTCTGGGGCAAAACCTGGAACTTCCGTTTTTATTTTTAAATCTAGTTCTGGGTCATTGGTGTTGGTCAATTGCTGGCCCCCTGTTTGATGTTTACCCTTCCAAACTTTAACCTTTGTTCTTATTTCTTTTTTCTTCTCTTTCTCTAGAAATCAAATTACTGTTTTCTTTCCAATCTTCAAATTCCCCGTAGACCGTAATAATTACGCTACAGGCCATAAAAGGAACATTTTTTATACCTAATTGTGATTGTATAACCATTGGCTTGGCCACAGTTAACCCCAATAACCATTCTTATATGTTTTCATTAATAGTATTACCTGTCCCAAAATAGTTGGTACATTTTTATATAAGTTTTTAAAAAACTGGAAGCAAAATTTTGAGGGGTGCCAAAATATGGGATAAAAAATACAAAATGATTTAAAAAAATGTAATAATATAAAACCACACATTGGAGTTTTTATACATAGATATATATGAACAGACCGTGGGAGATAAGATAGATAGATAGGATAAGATAGATATGAAATGACTGTAGATAGATAGATAGATAGATATGAACAGACTGAGATAGATAGATAGATAGATAGATAGATATAAACAGACTGAGATAGATATAGATAGATAGATAGATGATAGAACAGACTACGATAGATAGATAGATAGATATGAACAGACTGACGATTAGATAGATAGATAGATAGATAGATTAGATATGAAATGACTGTTGATAGATAGATAGATAGATAGATTATGAACAGACTGAGATAGATAGATAGATAGATAGATTAGATATAAACAGACTGAGATAGAGTAGATAGATAGATAGATATGAACAGACTACGATAGATAGATAGATAGATATGAACAGACTACGATAGATAGATAGATATGATAGATAGATAGATATGAAAGTGACTGTGATAGATAGATAGATAGATAGATATGAACAGACTGAGATAGATAGATAGATAGATATAAACAGACTGAATAGATTAGATAGGATAGATATAAACAGACTGAGATAGATAGATAGATAGATATGAACAGACTGAGATAGATAGATAGATACGATAGATAGATAGAGATAGATAGATCTGAACAGACTGAGATNTGCTCTCAGACTAACCTGCATCATTTCGGATCTGGTATAAACACACATGGAACGATCCTAACTACCAGAAAAAAAAAAAAAAAAAAATATATTTATATAATATATATATATATATATTATATATATATTATATATTGTGAACATTTTGTTTTGTTTTTGACATAGTATTCATGACTGTGAGTCAATTTCTTGTTACTGTCACATGAGATGAAATCTATTTAAACAGGACTTTTTATTTACTCCTGAACAACATGTTCCGACATGTCCACAAGATAGGAGACATTATTCAATACAAGTCTATTCACACACACACCCTCTCTCTCTCTTTCTCTCTCTCTCTTTCTCTTTCTCTCTCTCTCTCTTCTCTTCCCTCCCCTCTTTTCTTTCTTTCTTCTTTCTCTTCCTCTCTCTCTTTCTCTTTCTCTTTCTCTCTTCCCCTCTCTCTCTCTTCCTCTCTTTCTCTTTCTCTCTTCCTCTCTCTTCCCCTCTCTTTCTCTCTCTTCCCCTCTCTTCCTCTCTCTTTCTCTCTCTTCCTCTCTCTCTTTCTCTTCCTCTCTCACTGTCTTTCTCTTTCTCTCTCTTTCTCTTTTTATCAATCTGTCTGTCTGTCTCTCTATCTTTTTGTCTATATATCAATCTATCTATCTAATCATGTTACCCTCTATCAAGGTAGGAGACATTATTCAATACCAGTCTATTCACCCCCCCTCTCTCTTCCTCTTTCTTTCTCTTTCTCTCTCTTTCTCTCTCTTTCTCTTTTTATCAATCTATCTGTCTGTCTGTCTATCTCTTTGTCTATATATCAATCTATCTATCTAAGCATGTTACCTTATATCTATGCTTGTTCACATCTATCTATATATTTATCTATCTATATCTATTCATATCTATTGATTTTTCTATCTATATATCTATCTATCAATCTACCTAGCTATATAAGCCTATTCTTCTCTATCTATATAAGTTTGTTCATATCTATCTATCTATCTATCTATCTATCTACCACAATCTGTTCATATCTATCTATCTATCTGTCTACCACAGTCTGTTCATATCTATCTATCTATCTATCTATCTATCTATCTGAGTCTGTTCATATCTATCTATCTATCTATCTGAGTCTGTTCATATCTATCTATCTATCTATCTATCTATCTATCTATCTATCTGAGTCTGTTCATATCTATCTATCTATCTATCTTCATATCTATCTATCTGAGTCTGTTCATATCTATCTATCTATCTATCTATCTATCTATCTATCTATTTCAGTCTGTTCATATCTATCTATCTATCTATCTATCTATCTCAGTCTGTTTATATCTATCTATCTATCTATCTATCTCAGTCTGTTATCTATCTATCTATCTCAGTCTGTTCATATCTATCTATCTATCTATCTATCTATCTATCTATCTATCTATCTCAGTCTGTTTTATATCTATCTATCTATCTATCTATCTCAGTCTTGTTCATATCTATCTATCTATCTCAGTCTGTTCATATCTATCTATCTATCTATCTATCTATCTATCTATCTATCTCATCTATATCTATCTATCTATCTATCTATCTCAGTCTGTTCATATCTATCTATCTATCTATCTATCTATCTATCTCAGTCTGTTCATATCTATCTATCTATCTATCTATCACAGTAATTTCATATCAATCTATCTATCTATCTATCTATCTACCATAGTCTGTTCATATCTATCTATCTATCTCAGTCTGTTCATATCTATCTATCTATCTATCTATCTATCTATCTATCTCACTCTGTTCCTATCTATCTATCTATATATCTATTTCACTCTGTTCATATCTATCTATCTATCTCAGTCTGTTCATATCTATCTATCTATCTATCTATCTATCTATCTATCTATCACAGTCATTTTCATATCTATCTATCTATTTTATCTACCATAGTCTGTTCAGATCTATCTATCTATCAATCTATCTATCTATCTATCTATCTTCAGTCTGTTCATATCTATCTATCTATCTATCTATCTATCTATCTAATCTGTTCCTATCTATCTATCTATATATCTATTTCACTCTGTTCATATCTATCTATCTATCTATCTATCACAGTCATTTCATATCTATCTATCTATCTATCTCAGTCTGTTCATATCTATCTATCTATCTATCTATCACAGTCATTTCATATCTATCTATCTATCTATCTATCTCCCACGGTCTGTTCATATATATCTATGTATAAAAACTCCAATGTGTGGTTTTATATTACTTTACATTTTTTTAATCATTTTGTATTTTTTATCCCATAATTTTGGCACCCCTCAAAATTTTGCTTCCAGTTTTTTAAAAACTTATATGAAAATGTACCAACTATTTTGGGACAGGTAGTACTATTAATGAAAACATATAAGAATGGTTATTAGGGTTAACTGTGGCCAAGCCAATGGTAATACAGTCACAATTAGTGTATAAAAAATGTTCCTTTTATGGCCTGTAGCGTAATTATTATGGTCTACGGGGAATTTGAAGATTGGAAAGAAAACAGTAATTTGATTTCTAGAGAAAGAGAAGAAAAAGAAATAAGAACAAAGGTTAAAGTTTGGAAGGGTAAACATCAAACAGGGGGCCAGCAATTGACCAACCAATGACCCCGGAACTAGATTTAAAAATAAAAACGGAAGTTCCAGGTTTTGACCAGAAGGAGATGTTACCCTTTCCCACCCTTGGGACCAAAATGGGAAGAAGATAAAAATGTTTTTTTTTTCAGCTTCATTTTGATGTATGATACATGTTCCTGTGTTGGTAATTATACCTGTCTTAACCCTTCGATGACCAGGCTGAATATCACTATTCTCTCCTCTCTCTTCCTTTCTCCCCTTCACCACGTATATTCCTTGTCCAATCAAAACTATGCGACACGTCCAAGCTGACATCATCATTCAAACTTTTCTGTTACTGATCACGCCACTACTCAAACTTTTCCCTAAATAAACCACCATCATGGCTCCACATCATAACCATTGTCACAGTTGAGTTCCTGGTGAAATTTTGGGTAATCTGAACATTAGCTACATAAATAAGAGTAACCTCCCCTTGTTTGTATCATAAAATGTGTTCTTAATTGTGCTTGCGCATTATTTGAAATGAACTTAATTGTTATTAAGAACACATTTTATGATATTTTCATGTTAAAACATGCAGTTGTATTGAATCGAAACAAATTCGTATTTTCAGTGTAGATTTACGGTGAAATGAAAATGGCCGACTAAAACATATGGCTTCCTCAAAGTGAAACAAACAGGGGGATGTTACTCTCATTTATGTAGCTAATGTTCAGATTACCAAATTTTGACCCACAAACATGTGCCCATTGTTTGGTTTATCATATTTTTTGACAAATTTGCAATGTTCTATCCGAATGTCCCCAAAGCAGTCAATTTAGCCCACTGTGATCGCAAGCTCACTATCCGTACAAGGGTACAAGTGTATGGGGTATGTGTGTTAAGTTTCTGACCGCCATCCTTGGCCAGTTGTAAAGGACTTAAAGTAAGTAAGTAAGTCCTGCAGTATAGAATCCTTTGGTAAGTGAATAAGTCCTGAGTTTATGGAATCCTACGTAGTGTCAAAGGTCCAGTGATATAATCCTATGTTCCGTCGTCCACGAAGGTTCAAAGCAATTGAGCGTAGTTAAGATCCAAACAGCCTGTATAGATATTATAACAGCAGCAGAGAGTACTGCCAGTGATTGGCCAAGAAATTGGGCACATGATTATCGCCGAGTCTATAAGTAGGAGCGGGCGTCCAGCACACACCTTATATCAGAAAAAAGTCAACAATGTGTTATCAGCACCCTCATGTATGGAAGTGAAACATCGACCCTGTACTCCCACCGAGAGCGGCGGCTAAATGGCTTTTACCTTCGCTGCCTTAGACATATACAGGGCATCACCTGGAGAGACAGGATCACTAACACAGCAGTTTTAGAGAGAGCTCAACGCCCCAGTTTGTGTTTTCTACTGAGACAACCCATTACTCTTATGGCAGCCCCAATCCCTTTTTATCATATAGGTGCTAGAAGGCGGTGACTGCGGGTCTTCATGTCCTGGGAATGACGTTAAACTCTATCTGATGGTGAGGTTCCAGTTTTAGAGGTTTGGGGAATGTGGAGCACCCCTTCATACCATTGCTCCCTGGTCCACTCTGACCCGGAGTGGTAGTACCTGTTAGGGTCCCATCTATGGGTTAAATAGAAAAACATGAGTTAATAAACAAAATTGTATTATCCATTAAGAATTGATTTATTTCAAAACTTTATCAGCATTAAATGACCCATCGAGGTTGATATGCCGTAAAACAGAACCAAACCAAAATCTACTGAGACAGCATTGTTTCCGATGGTTGGGTCATGTCCGCCGAATGGATGATGGACGAATACCGAAGGATACCCTTTATGCAGAGCTTTCGTCTGGTAAGAGACAGATTGGTCGCCCTCAGCTATGTTTCAAGGATGTCTGCAAGAGCGATCTCACGTGCTTTGGCATTGCCCCTTCCAGCTGGGAAAATTTGGTTCAGGACCGCCCTCGGTGGCGGCAGGCTCTCTATAGAGGACTGTTCATATCCGAAGTCAGCCTGGCACAACACCATGAAGCTAGGAGGTCCAGAAGAAAGCAGTGCCAACAAAGCATCGACACATCAACATCTTCAGGGACAGCCTTCACATACAACATCTGTGGTGGAGAATGATTTTTCAAACATCAGACTTCACAGTCACAGGAGGCACTGTAACTTCAGGGGCACAAAAAGTATTTTATAGTCTTCCGAGACTGAAATGCCAATAAAATCGCACATACACACATGAAAATAAAGTCATGCGTAAAAAAATAACAAATAAATATGAAAAATAAGAGTTATGAAGGTGATTTATTAATATTGGAAAATTTAGTCATCATTTAAAACATTTCGATTATTAAATATATATTTATTACATGCACACACATATAGGAAAATGAATCCAACGATATGTTGAAAGGAAAAATAAATAAAGGAAAGAAAATGTTGAATGGATAAAATTGATTTAATATGAGTTTACTAACACGTGTTTTGGTCAGGAGTTCATGTACACATGTATTCTATCTATTATTATTTTAAATATAAAATAAAATAATAATAATAGAAATGATAAAATATAATAGAAAATTATAAAATATTTAAGCATACAAAGAATAACGATCTTCATCAGAGTAAAATGTTTGATATAAATGTTGATACATATGTACATGAACAAACTCCTTTCTAAACTAAAATTATGTAGTTAGAAAATATTTCAAGATTCGTTAAATAAATGAAATAAAACAATTACAAACCTGACTGACCAAAAAAAAAAGTCAAGTATTTTGAATCAGATTTTTAAAATTAATTTTAATTTAAAAATTTAGTTTGATGTGTTGCAAATCGTTGTCAAAATTAAAATGCATGATGATTTGCAAATTTAGCCAAAATGCGATGATTGGTATTTTATGTTTATAAACTTTAAATGTTATTTAGAATTTAAAACTTAGAAATTAATATATGGTTGGTTGGTTGGTTGGTTGGTTGGTATCCTTCCATCTACTAAAGACGATGGTGTAGTGTCCATTTTTAAATTTTTTTTTATTTGCAACTGTGCGAGTGGCCAAACAGACCAATTTTTGAATGGCAATCTCTGGTGCAGTAACTGCAAACAAACAGTGATGCTTGCTGGAGTTGCTGTTGTCTCTCCTTCCTTTTGGCTCTCTTTTCTGCGGCAGCTTCTTTCCTCTCTTTTTAACTTCTTCTCGTTCGTTGTTTGACGTGGAGGCGCCAGGTTGCACGGTCTTCTGCACAAGCCTCCCATGTGTTGGTGTTGATGTAGGAATTAATAAGTGACAACTTTAATTATCTATTAAATACCTCTGTACAATTATATATATATATATATATATATATATATATATAAAATAGATGGAAATTAATCTGACAGTATGAATTTAACATTTTTGAAAAAACAAATGATGTTTATAATTGCTGACAGAAATGAAAGTGGTCGAAACAGATTTCTGTCAGCAATTATAAACATCATTTGTTTTTTCAAAAATGTTAAATTCACATATATATATATATATATATATATATATATATATATATATATATATATATATTATATATATATATATATATATATATATTATATATATATATATATATATATATATATATATATATATATATATATTATATATATTATATATATATATATATATATATATTATATATATATATATATATATATATATATATATATGAATAGGTGACTTACCTGTGAAATTGGTCACAATGGTTAGTTGTTGCAAGTTTCACAATGATAAGACAGCAATATAACAAATATAAAGTGCTCAATACGTAAGTAGAGCAAATTTATTATTATAATGGTATACACAGGAATAACCTACTCGAGTTTCACCATAAGGATCTTCAGGGTTAAATCCACTGAATTTCTCAAGATATTGATTAATTACAGCCAATTGCACGCATGTATTTTGTGGCTATGATGATTAGTGACAGATTCTAACTAACTGTCATAGCCACAAAATACACGCATGCAATCGGCTGTAATTAATCAATATCTTGGTTAATTTGATGGACTTAACCCTGAAGACCGTTATGGTGAAACTCGAGTAGGTTATTACTGTGTATACCATTATAATATATATATATATATATAGATTTAAGTATTTTTTTTGGCCAGTTTAGCTCAGTAGAGAGAGCATCTGCCTTGGAGCCACAAGGTACCAGGTCTAATACTGGCCCTCACCAATTCAGCGCATGAGTAGCACAGCTTGGATCTGTGTGGTAAAGGGGAAAGCTGATCTTAGGTGTGGTGCTCCACCTCAGACACACAAAAAAAAACAATCACTCTGGTCTAGTACTAGTGAAAAAGGGATAGACTCCTTCGCTGTCCGGCTGATACCAACAATTTACCACTTCACCAACTTTACTTTTACTCCGTATTCATATTTTTGGTTACAGTATTTTCGGACCATATGACATTTAGGCACCCCTTTTGTGATCCCGATTCGTGGGGACATTTTTTCCATTTACACTGTCAAAATCCAGTTAATTATTAACAGACGATTATTAGAGTTTTTTTTTAATTATAAAACTAACCCCTAACCCTAACCCCTAACAAACAACTGGATTTTGACGGTGTAAATGAGAAAAGTGTCCTTGTGAGTTGAGATTGCGGAAGGGGTGCCTAAAGGTCATATGGTCCGTATTTTCAAATCAGTGATTTTAATTCTCTATTTAGTAGCCTCAGGATTATCAGCAAGGACTCTTTTATTATCAGAGCATTTATTTGTTGTTGGCATCCTTCTGTCTTCGAGAGACGATGGAGTAGTGTCCAAATTTTTCTTTTCTTTTTTTTTTGTTTGAAACTAAATAGTCTAGGTGTGTTTATATGGAGGATGAGCTGTTGCTCAAGCACACTGCACACTGCCACTGTGGTCCAAAGGAAAGATAAGGAACCAATGCGGAGTCACAGGAGTTGATGGGTAGCACTGGATTTCAGCATCACACCACCTTAGGAATTCCGGCTCCTGAGTTGTTTTCGGAGTTTACTCCCCTAGCCTTTTCCTGAGATGGAGTAGAGCTGCTAGGCAGTGGAGGTTTTGTGTCGGACTTTTCCTTGTCTTAGATTGGTTGCTGACCAAAGCTAAAGAGCCCCTTCAGATCCATTAATCCTACTGCTGTCGATAGACCAAGGAGATTTTTTGTATCTGAGGTGGAGCGCCACGCCTACCATAAGCTCCTCACTTTACCATGTGCCACTTGTACACTTAGTTGAAACTTCTAAACACCTATATTCTTCTATCTGGTTTTGTATTGTTTCTGTTTAAGAAATTGCTCAGACAATAACATCTTTTTGTTATCACTTTCATCAGGATTTGTTCTATGGAGCTGATTGTAGGTGTAGTGCTCTACCTCAGACACCAAAATAATCTCTTTGGTCTAGCGCTAGTGAAAGGGGGATAGACAGCCTCACTGTCTGGCTGATACTGACTTTAAGCCACCCCAACGACTTTTACTAAATATGTACATACTTAAAATATTATAAAGGTATACATATAGATAACCTACTTAAGTTTCTCCAAATAAGGATCATCAGGGTCAATTGTAATGAATTAATCAAGAAATTGATTAAGTAAAGAAAATTGCAGTTAATATTTATATTGACCGTTGATATTTTCGATCAACTTGACATTCTATTCCTTGGTAAGTCATCTTCTTTATCATATATATTTGAAATAGGTATATTTAGGCAGCATCTTTTCATTCAAACAAATTTGCTGAGGACTGGGATTGAACCTGGAAACTTTGGATTTCTAGGCTGAGACTCTATCATATATATTTGAAATAGGATATTTAGGCAGCATCTTTTCATTCAAACAAATTTGCTGAGGACTGGGATTGAACCTGGAAACTTTGGATTTCTAGCTGAGACTCTATCATATATATTTGAAATAGGTATATTTAGGCAGCATCTTTTCATTCAAACAAATTTGCTGATTTGGTGGGGACTGGGATTGAACCTGGAAACTTTGGATTTCTAGGCTGAGACTCTATCATATATATTTGAAATAGGTATATTTAGGCAGCATCTTTTCATTCAAACAAATTTGCTGAGGACTGGATTGAACCTGGAAACTTTGGATTTCTAGGCTGAGACTCTACCGTCTGAGCTAAACTGGCCACTATTGAAGTATTCGCTGTTAATAAACACTAAATTGAAAACAGACAATTAAATAAATAATTCTTTATGTGTTAAACAATTTTATTTCTGATGTAGTTGTTAAATACGTAACCATGTGATTCAGTCGTTTGTATAAATAACACAAAATTAATAAATATATGCATTTGATGGAGTGAGATGTGGTAGCAATTATAAAAATGTACACAGATTAGGCAGAAGGGTAGTGGTCAAAGTTTTGGTACTGGATATGTATGCTGAAATAAGTGGTGGGGGTCCCTTAAGGAAAAATTGTGATATTATAAAAACTACCCGGTATCTATTACTTAAGAATAACATCTATTATCTAGGTTATCTGCGTTTTAAGGATGCCTGCAAGAATGGTCTCAGGTGCTTTGGCATTGCTCCTTTCAGCTGGGAAAATTTGGCTCAGGACTGCCCTCAGTGGCAGCAGGCTCTCCGTAGAGGACTGTTTATGTCTGAAGCCACCCTGATGCAACAATATGAAGGTAAGAGGTCCAGAAATAAGCAGTGGCAACACAGCACTGGCACATCAACATCTTCAGGGACAGCCTTCACATGCGATATCTGTGGTCGAGAATGTTTTTCAAACATTGGACTTTACAGTCACAGGAGGCGCTGTAACTTCAAGGACACAAAAACTATATTATAGTCTTCGAGACTGAAATGCCAATGAAATAAATTGATTAGGTTTTTTTTTTTTTTTGGTTTGTTTTGTTTTACGGCATATCAACCTCAGTGGGTCATTTAATGCCGATAAAGTTTTGAAATAAATCAATTCTTAATGGATAATACAATTTTTTTATAAATACATTTTTCTATTTAACCCATAGATGGGACCCTAACAGGTACTACCACTCCGGGTCAGAGTGGACCAGGGAGCAATGGTGATGAAGGGGTGCTCCACATTCCCCAAACCTCCAGAACTGGAAACTCACCATCAGATAGAGTTTAACGTCATTCCCAGGACATGTAGACCCGCAGCCTCCGCCTTCTAGCACCCATATGATAAAAAGGGTTTGGGGCTTGCTATAAGGGCAATAGGGTTGGGAAAATCATATAGGTGCTAGGGCTTGACATGACCAGCCGATTGATCAGAGGGGGCCTCTCCGACCGCACGTCTATCCCAAGATAGGGCCAAAGTGGAGTATTGCATGTCATGAACTGCTCATCCACCTGGGCTCTATCTTAAGCATCACGGGTCGCCACCAATGGCTAACAGGTGGCCCCATTGGGGGAGTCTTACCCTTCTGCAGAGGTGCAGTCGGTGCATTCTAACGCCCCAGCCGACAGGGCTTTTCCTTAAGGGGATCTGTTACAATCTTATGGGCTATTCTTTAGGCTTTACGAAAGAGTGCTTGTTCAGTGGAAATCCTCGATAAAGTTCTTTTTAGTATCGTAAGTTACTCCTCAATGATTGTAAGTGAACTGTGGCAAGTATCAGTGTTTAAGTAGTGAATCAGCCACGCATTATGGCTGTTGATTGGCCAGAGGAATAAACCATGTGACCTCGGCTAGTCTATAAATTTAGGCGGGGAATCGTAGCACACCTTATATACACAAAATATTCCAACAGGATCCTCCCCCTTTTTCAGCATACATGTCTGATACCTAAACATTGCCCCCCCCTGTACATATGCATATTCATGCATGTCCTTGCATCCCGTTCATTTACCCCCGTTGATACCCTGTTAGCATTCAATCCCACCCAAGATTATTAAACAGGTGAAAATCCTGATTAATGGTACTCAGGTGGGTTCATAGCACTGGACGCTAATGTGTGGGTGAGTGGCAATGGGGGTGGTGGTGTCCGGGAGCAGATTGGTAGAGAAAATTTGAAAACAAACAAACAAAAAAAAAAAAAAAAGAAAAACATTACCTGGATGAGGGACCTGATTTTTTTTTGTGTTATCGTCTTTGTGCATCAGATGTCTTTTTTTTTTAAATTCAAAAACTTAATTTTTAAAAGAATTTTGGGTGCATATCACATAAATGTGTCCTGCCCTAAAAAAAACGTTAGGTGGTGCCTACTGAAAATCCGACCTGTGCTAAGCAGTGCCTGCTGAAAAAATGTCATGTCTGTAGAATACTGTTAATTGTTATTCTGTGTTACTTTCACCCTTAGCCAGGATTGAACCTGCAGTCTGGAAATGACTGTTACAGATTGTTAACTATTGGACAGTGGAACAGTCAAACACCTCCTCAGCTTAATGGACTCTTCCTGGCAGTGGTGGCAGTAATTATTTAAGCTGTTATAGTGGGTTCATTGGGGAACTAGTAACTGCATGGTTAGGCTTGGCCAGTCACATTGCTCAAACCAATTGTGTTTTGTCTAATTGACTTACTTCAATAACGTCATTTTTAATTCAAAAAAATATCTTTGTCATATCGGTTGTATTTATTTAGAAATATGTGACAGTTTTTAAAAAAATTAAAATAAAATGAAAATACTGAAAAATAAGAAATTTTTGGAATTAAAAATGATGTTGGGTCAGTAAAACGAAGTCCGTGTAGACGTAAGTCCAAAATGAGTTATCTCCCCTTGCAGTCTTTCGTTCGCTGCCGATAGGTGGCGTTGGTATTTGACCACAAGCGGGAACTACGATTTCCTGCCTCTTTTCATTCAGGCTGTCAACGAGTTAACATGGTCTAGGAACCTGCTGCCTTTAAGCCTTTAGGGGGCTTTGCCCCCTACCTAACCAGCTACCAGTAAGTGACATTCTATACGATGTGAGTTGTACGCCTAATTCCTCTTATAAAACGTTTATGTATCTGTTGTGTATATCTTTCTCTTGCGGAATAAATATTGTTATCTTTTACACCTTTGTCGGAATGTTTTTATGTATACACTTGTACCTGCCGATAGGTGGCGTTGGTATTTGGCCACAAGCGGGAACTACGATTTCCTGCCTCTTTTCATTCAGGCCATCAACGAGTTAACATGGTCTAGGACCTTGCTGCCTTTAAGCCTTTAGGGAGCTTTTCCCCCTACCTAACCAGCTACCAGTAAGTGACATTCTCTACGACGCAAGTTGTATGTCTAATTCCTCTTATAAAACTCATCTGTTGTGTATATCTTTCTCTTGCAGAATAAATATTGTTATCGTTTTACACCTTTGTCGGAATGTTTTTATGTACACACTTGTACCCACGTTGGGGGGCCACTTTAAACCTTCCAACGTTAATATAACATCCCCAACATGTTATAATAATGTGACATTTTTTAAAATCAAAACAATATCTAAATATTCTGATATTTTATTAGTGTTTGTTTTATGTCTTGATTGTTTTTGTGATATTTTTTTGAATTAAAATTTAAAAAAAAAACAATATCTAAATATTCTGATATTTTATTAGTGTTTGTTTTATGTCTTGATTGTTTTTGTGATATTTGTTTTGAATTAAAATTAAAAAAAAAAACAATATTTAAATATTTTAGTTTTTCATTTGCATTTGTTTTTATTTTCGAAACTCAGTCATATTTATTTAAAAATTTGTGACAATTGTTTCGAATTAAAATAAAATGAAAATACCAAAAACACCTGGTGAGGGTGTCCCATCATGGTGTAATGGTTGTTGGTTGGTTGGTTGGTTGTTTTGTTTTACGGCATGTCAACCTCAGTGGGTCATTTAATGCCGATAATGTTTTGAAATAAATTCATTCTTAATGGATAATCAGTTTTGTTTATAAACTCATGTTTTACTATTTAACCTATAGATGGGACCCTAACAGGTAATACCACTCCGGGTCAGAGTGGACCAGGGAGCAATGGTGATGAAAGGGTTGCTCCACATTCCCCAAACCTCCAGAACTGGAACCTTACCATCGGATAGAGTTTAACGTCAAATAAAATAAAATGAAAATACAAAAAACAAAGAGTTAGGTTTTAAAGGTGCGTGTGTGTGTGTGGGGGGGGTAAAATATTACACATTTTTTTTAGAAAAATGGCTTCAAACAGCAAGGGAGTTCATAAGTAGCATGGGTCGGATTTTCAGCAGACACCGCTTAGCGTTTTTTTAGGTCAGGAGGCTAGGATGCACTTATGCAATATGCACTGGATTTTGGTTGAACCACATTTGAATGAAATTAGAATGTGTGTATAAGCACACACATACATGAATGTAAACAGAAACATACACACACTCACGCAAGCTAAAAACACATGCTAATTCACGCCACACACATACAGGGCTGGTGAGGGTGTCCCATCATGGTGTAATGGTTGTTGGTTGGTTGGTTGGTTGGTTGGTTGGTTGTTTTAAGGCATATCAACCTCAGTGGGTCATTTAATGCCGATAAAGTTTTGAAATAAATCAATTCTTGATGGATAATACAATTTTGTTTATAAACTCATGTTTTACTATTCAACCCATAGATGGGACCCTAACAGGTACTACCACTCCGGGTCAGAGTGGACCAGGTAGCAATGGTGATGAAGGGATGCTCCATATTCCCCAGACCTCCAGAACTGGAACCTTACCATCAGATAGAGTTTAACATCATTCCCACGACATGTAGACCCTCAGCCACTGCCTTCTAGTACCCTTTATGATAAAAAAGGTTGGGGCTTGCCATAAGGGCAATAGGGTTGGGACAATTATATTGGTGCTAGGGCTTGATATGCCTAGCTGATTGATCGGAGGGGGCCTCTCCGACAGCCCGTCTAGCCTAAATAAGGGCCTAAGTGATTCTGTCCTTAAGCATCACAGGTCGCCACCCAGGGCCAACAGGTGGCCCCACTGGGGGGTTCTTACCCCTCTGCAGAGGTGCAGTCGGTGTATTCTAAAGCCCCAAATCCATTACTACCATAATAACAAGTTTGATCCTTGCTGGATGCTCCATACTTGCGACCTTGTGTCATATTCCTCGTCACTGGAATAATATTTGCCTCTCAAACTCTCTTTCATTGGGCCAAAGAGAGACAAACATTATTCCAGTGACGAGGAAGTGAAATCTGTAGTGAAGAGGTGGCTCAAAGAACAGTCAACTGAATTTTACGGGGCAGGGATACATGCTCTCATTCAAAGTTCAAACTTGTTTATTACAATGTCCACTTCAGTGCTTTACCCAAAACACCATGGGAACTCCCCTTTTAGATATTGGCTCCCTAGGCGATTGCATAGTTTGCCTGAAGGGTAATACTAGCCCTGTACACATATTCACATGCCATACTTACACTCAAATGCACAAATTCAGGATATACTTATATATACCAAAAACATAGATGTTTACACATGAGCACACACACACATATATATATATATATATATATATATATATATATATATATATGAAAATGGTGACTTACCAGTGAAATTGGTCTCAATGGTTAGTTGATACAAGTTTTACCATGATAAGTCAGCGATATAACAAATATAAAGTGCTCAATACGTCAGTAGAGCAAATTTATTACTATGGTATGTATAGAAATAACATACTCGAGTTTCACCATAAGGATCTTCAGGGTTAAATCTACTGAATTAATCAAGATATTAATTAATTACAGCTAACTGCAGTAGATTTAACCCTGAAGATTCTCATGGTGAAGCCAGAGTAAGTTATTTCTCTACATACCATAGTAATATATATATATATATATATATGTATATATATATATAAATCAGTGAACAAAGAAAGGCAGAGGAAAAAGAAAGATTCTTTTTACAACCGTGCGCATGAAAAAAATTTGAAGGACACCATTCGTAATTAAATTTGTTTTTTGTTTTTTTGAAGAAATTAAAATTGAATTTGGACAATTTCAAGAACGTCACTCTAGTTTATGTTATAAGAGATAATCTCAAATCAAATGTGTATATAAACACACACATACAGCACACACACACACTCATATCAATGTGTATACAAAGCCTTACACACACACAAATCAAATGTGTATATAAACACTCACACAACACACACACTCAAATCAAATGTGTATATAAACACACACACACTCATATCAATGTGTATAAAAACTCTTACACACACTTAAATCAAATGTGTATATAAACACTCACACACACACTCAAATCAGTGTGTATATAAATACACATACCCATTCAAATAAATGTATATATAAGTGCACACACACACACACACACACACACACGCTCAAATTAATGTGTAAAAAAATATTCACACACACTCAAATCAAATGTGTATATAAACACTCACACCCACAACGTCTTAAATCAATGTGTATACACGTAAACACATTCAAATAAATGTGTACACAAACACTCACACACTCAAATAAAATGTGCATATAGACACACACACTAAAATTGATGTGTATACAAACTCTCGCACTTACTAAAATCAAATGTGTATATAAACATACACACACACACACACACACACACACACACACACCAAATACAGAATTGCACATATTTACAAATCAATATAAATACACAACTACACACAATCAAATTAATATGTATACACACACTTAAATCAATGTATATATATATACACACACACACGCACAAACTCAAATACACAAAAACAAAATGTATACACATACACACATACATACACACACATACACACACACTGAGTGTTTCTTTTATTTGTTAAACAAAGAAAAAAAACATATATAATAATATAAGTATACAGTCACTTAAATCAATGTATATATACACACTTACACAAACTCAAATACACAAAAACAAAATGTATACACACACACACAAACATAAAATGTATACACACACACACACACACACACACAGCGTTTCATTTATTTGTAAGTGAAAGAATAAAGTTAATATATATACACACACTTAAATCAATGTATACATACACACTCACAAATGTACAGACACACACACAGTGTACATACACACACACACATAAAATGTATATACACACACACATAAAATGTATACACACACATACATAAAATGTATACACACACACACATACACACACACACAATGTATATACACACACATAAAATGTATACACACACACACATACACACACATACACACACACACACAGAGTGTTTTATTTAGTTTTTCAGTCAAAGAATAAATTTAAAAAGAAATATAAATATACAAAAATTGATGTTTTTTTCTTCCTGATTCTGATTTAGTTGAAATAAAATTCCTGCATTAAAAGCCATTTTCAAACAAATTTTCACTCCATTTTATTTTTTAAAACTGGGGAGGGGGGGGGATTTTTTCTGCTTTTTTTTGTGGCAGCAGACTTTTTTTTGTTGCTGGTAGGATATTTCTTTTTGGTTGGGGATATTTTCTTTTTAAACTGGGGTATATTTGGTTTTGGGGGTGGGTGAGTGACATTTTGTTGGCTGGGGAGTCATTTTTGATTTTAGTGAGGGAGACATTTTTTTGCTGGTAGGACATTTCTTTTTGGTTGTGGACATTTTTTTAAAAGCGGGGTATATATTTTTAGGAGTGGGTGAGTGACATTTTATTGGGGGACATTTTATTGGGGGACATTTTTATTTTTTATTTTTTTATTTGCTGGTAGGACATTTCTTTTCAGTTGGGGACATTTATTTTTAAGTGTGTGTAGGTTTTGGGGATGTGACCATTTTTTTGGTGGGGTGGGGGATTTTTGTATTTAGTGGGGAGACATTTCTTTTTGGTGGGGGACATTTCTTTTAAGTGTGTCTAGGTTTGGGGGACGTGACCATTTTTTTTAGGCAGGGGTCATTTTTGTATTTAGTGGGGAGACATTTCTTTTTGGCGGGGGACATATTTTTAAAAGTGTGTGTAGGTTTTGGAGACATGACCATTTTGTTGGCGGGGGGGGGGCATTTTTGTATTTAGTGGGTAAACATTTCTTTTGGTGGGGACATTTTTTTAAAAGTGGGAGTACATTTTTTTTGGTGAGGGGCACATTTTATCTAGGGAGGGTGACTATTTGAGGGGTTATTTTTTTAGGTTGGGGGACTTTTTTTAAAAGTAGGGTTACATTTTTTTTTTTGGTGGGGAGATATTTTGTTGGGAGGTGATCATATTTTTGGGGGAGGGGGTGCGGTCATTTTTTTTTTTTTTGTGGGGTGTTTTTTTTTTAAACTGGGGTGAACATTTTTTTTTTGTTGTTCGGGTGGGGTGGGGTGGAGATAATTCCCCCCCCCCCGACCTGAAAAATGTTTACTTCAAATTGCACTCAATTGGTACAATTTATATTTCAACTAATGGTGAAAGAGACGCTGTTTTCCCCTCTTAAAATTGGTAATGCATAAGATAAAAAAATTTTTTCTGTTTCTTTCATTCCTTCATTTTTTTTTTTACGCGGTTAGTTAAGCTTGAATTTAGCTGGGGGGTTGGGCGAGAAAAAAAAAATCGATTCTTCAGTCCGACTCCTAAGCATGAAAAGAACAATTCCACAAAAACAGAAACCAATTCCTGTCTTTTGAAAGTCTTTGAGATATTATCAAAAAACTCTACAGAATTATCAACCATTATTCCCACATTATACACCAGACTAAAAAAAAAAAAAAAATAAAATAAAAAAATAAAAAATAAAAATTTCTTTGTAATAAAATTCTCAGAAAGTTTGTAAAAATTTACAACTGCTTTTTTTTCTGTCTGAGTTTTTGAGATGAGGATGTGTATAATTTTGATTTTGCTGGCTGTTGGCCTCATCTTTATGTTACATAATTTCATAAGCAGCTCATGATTTATATATATACCAGAAGTGGCTACCTGCCGTCGCCTGGGTAGAGGGGGGATTTTTAAAAAGTTAGTTTCGCAGATCCATTATACTTATCACAAGTTAGATCTTCACTGGATGCCCCATAAAATCCCCACGTAAATATATAACAATATAGTAAGAAATTTTAATTCAATAATTTACAATTTAAGAAAATTCAATATAAATGAGGTGATTAATTCAATCAATGAACATCATATTTTAATTACCTTCTGTTACTATAGAAATTTTAATTTTTAAATATCTTCCCAAATATAAATAAAATCTTCATTATTTTTGCTCAAAAACCAAGCTCTGGTGATAGTGAATGTATATATATGTATTTACTTTGTTGTTAATTGTTTTATTTTCGAAGTTTCTTCTGGACATACACATATACACAACTGCCCTTTATATATGTATAGATATATTCACCCACCCCTCCACACGACCAGGATGTGACACAAGGTCAATTTCTTAAGCAGAGTTTAACAGGTTTGAATTCAGAGTTTCCTTCTCTCAGACTGGTTACCTAGCCATGATTATAGAGCCCAGTCTGCTCTGCTATTTACCCATAGCTGGAGGGAGAATTAGATTCATACCTTTCCCAAGGGTATTAGTGCCATGTGAAATGCAAACAGCTCTGTCCAGGAACTGAACTTGGGTCGACTTTCTCGAGTCCATTTCCTACGTCTCTAACCATTAGACCACGCACCTTCATATATTTATATACGGACCTGTAGTTAAAATATTTGAATTAGGGTCTGTTAGATTCAGAATATTGGCTCCTATGGAAAGCTACCTAACAGTTATTGGTGGTTAGTAACCTTTTTACTTGACACCTTGGAAAATGCGCGATCAGGTGTGAGATAGTTAATTTCAGATGCGGTAGAGAATTCAGAGTGAGTGGACCTGTAGGTCGCTCACTCTGATCTGCTTTCGATTGGCAGTGGATGAATATAGGATGGGTTTGGAAATAAAGCTTTGTCATAAAACAACCAAGTATTGTTAATTGAATATTAAAACAAGAAATGACCAGCCCAACATGAAGAACCAACAAGAAGTACAACCAACCCTTAACAGAAAGTCCAGTAGATCGACAGAAGAACATGGCATCCAATTTAACATGAACCAGTAGAAGCAGAATTTAAAAGGTAAAAAACATCATCTATCATTTCATCTCTACTCTAATCTATCAATCTGTCTGTCTGTATCTCTATTATATACAGGGTGGAAGGGAGCTGCGCAAGGAGAGAATGCAAGAATTTTATTTTTTATTTTTGAATGAATCGGTTGGTGAGTGAGCTTAGCTAGATAGATCCGTGTAGTGATATGACCAGTTTTATCACCCCTCCCCCAAAACACAATTTCCGGCTACATGCCGAGTTGTGTGCACATGCGCTGTACCTCATTTCCGAATAAATAAAAAGTTTGTTTGGAGTGAGTGCACGAATGTGCTCACTTCAAATAGACTGTTTCTCTATTATATACAGGGTGATAAAAAAAAACCCAGACTTTTTGGTTAAAATTGTAAATTGTCGTCAAAATTAAAACGAAAAAATTTGGCTTGGGTATAGATTTTACTGAATTTAATCATTACTAAGGACACAATTTAGGTTATTTTTTATTTAAATTTTAACCGTTAGTTGTGTTTTTAACCGTTTTTCATTGGACGTTATTTTCCTACAGAGGGCCGCAAGAGAAATAATTTTGAAGGGAGATAAATATTTTCCGAGAATTTATTAACATAAAAATCACGGATTATTACACTTTTGGTCATCCATACTTAAGAAAAGCATGTGTTGCCTGTATTATTTAAATAGAAAGTACATTTTTTGTTTGTACATGTTTATTATATTTTTTTACCTTAAACACAACTAACGGTTAAAATTTAAGTTAAAAATAACATGAATTGTGTCCTTAGTAATGATTAAATTCATTAAAATCTTTTTCCGTTTTAATTTTGACGACGATTTGCAATTTTAACCGACTTTTAAAAAATTATATATATATATATATCTTATTATAATGGAGATTGTGTGTTTTTCTGTCTGTAACCGAAACTATATTACTAATCGAGTCACAATTAACATTTTCATCAAATTCTTCATGATTTTATTTATATTTAAACCTCAATTATTAATAAAATTGCTTCACCTTTTTATTAGTATTGTCCATATCAACATACTAATATCATGCTATTGTATTTATATATACAAAAAATAGCGGTTTGCAGTGTGAACGGGAAGGCTAATTTGCATGTTGATATTAAAAATGTGATTTTATTAAATATGTTCTTAGTATTATTGATTTCTAACTGTTTGGTTTTATTTTAATGAATATAAGCAAAAATCTCTCCAATGAATCTTAAATGAAATCCATTAACAAGAAAAAATAAGTGTAATTTTATTCTTTATTTCCTAATTTAACTAAATAGTTAAATAAGTAAAATTCAGCAATGAAAGACGGCAGTGATGGAAGAGTAAGTTTCATTTCTATTTTTCTATTATACCCCCACTCTGTTTCAAATCTTTTTATCTGCCTTCTTATTAGACTTTCTAATTTAATACGATATTTCATTACATTAAAACTTAAATACTATTAAATACTATATAATTATTTAAATAAATATATATACAGGGTGACCCCCAAAAAACAGGCCTGACTTTAAAAGAAAAGTCTGTTTTTTTGGGTTACCCTAGACTTGAGATATTATGTGGGTCACTTTTTTTTTAAAAATATGCCTTTTATTCTAATATCAAATCAAAGACAAACGCGCATGAGAAAATGGCTTTTTGAACGAGAGACACCATCGTATGTCTGACTCGTCCAGTCACCTAGCCAAATCTGATTTTCTCTAAATTAGCTTTCTCATGTTCGCTCTGGCAAATCAGAGAAGAGGGTCAAATACAAGGTTAAATCTTGTCAATCAAATTCCATGTATTTTTCCATAAAAACCGTTTGTATGATTTAACTACACTACCATACAAAATTGATTGGTTACCTGTCAATGATATAACAATGATTGTTTTTGTTTTTCATATCTAATAAACCCAGTCAGACAAACATGTATGTGTGAATTTGGCTTTGAACGGGAGACGACCATCTTGCCTCCTGTCTGTTCAGTGACCAGCCAAAAAGTAATTATACAAAACTGGCATTTTGGACAAGAGACACAATCATAAGTCTGACTCATCCAGTCACCCAGCCAAATCTGATTTCCTCTAAATTAACTTTCTCATGTTTGCTCTGGCAAATCAGAGAAGTGGGGTCAAATACAAGGTTAAATCTTGTCAATCAAATTCCATGTATTTTTCCACAAAACCATTAATTTTAATTGACCGTAATCATAACTTTTATGCCACAGTGTCTACATTAACATTATAGCCAAAAACATCACATTAGCATGTGATATAAAGTTGCATGTTCAGAATAGCCCACCAAGAAAAATTAAAAAAACTTTGAAAAAATCTGGATAAATGTACAAAAAACATTTACAAAAATGTAATACTTATCGCTCAGATCCAAGCTGGGCTATTCATGTGCTGAGTTGGTGAAGGTCAGTATCAAACCCAAAAGCATCTGGTTCCTAGGTCTGAAGTGGAGTACTACACCTACTATCAGCTCCAAATGTTACTGCTCAGATCCAAGCTGGGCTACTCATGTGTTGAGTTGGCGAGGGTCAGTATCAAACCCGGGTTATTCTATTCCGAATATATTTTTTATTTTATTCATTCTTGTTAGGCATTCAAATTTTTTAAACATATTTTTCAAACTCATTTTTTAATCTATTTAACCTACAGTTGGGTCTGTTATAGGTACTGGGTCAGACTGAACCTGGGAGTAATGGCAATGAAGGGATACTCCAAATTCCCCATAGCTCCAGAATTGGAACCTCACCACTAGATACTGTAAACATGTAGCCATGGGCCAGTTCATCTGCTCCCAGAAAAGGTATGATAGGCTAGTCCACAACAGTCAGGTGACCTGTTGTCGGTATCGGCTGGATAGCAAGAGAGACACCTTTTTACTAGTGCTAGACCAGGGAGATTGTTTTTGCATCTAGAGTGGAGTACCACACCTACCATCAGCTCCCTACTTTATTGCTCAGATCTAAGCTGGGCTACTCATGTGCTGAGTTGTCGAGGGTCAGTATCAAACCCGAAACCATGTGGTTTCTAGGTCTGAAGTGGAGTACCACACCTACCATCAGCTCCTTACTTTGCCACACAAATCCAAGCTGGGCTACTCATGTGCCGAGTTGGCGAGGGTCAGTATAAAACCTAAAACCATGTGGTTCCTAGATCTGAAGTGGAGTACCACACCTACCATCAGCTCCCTACTTTACCGCTCAGATCCAAGCTGGGCTATTTATGTGTTGAGTTGGTGAGAGTCAATATCAACCCCAAAACCATGTGACTTTTAGGTCTGAAGTGGAGTACCACACCTACCATCAGCTCGCTACCGACTGAATATACAGTTATCTTGGATAAAATTGGTTGAGTTTTAACCAAGAAAGTTTGAGAAATGTTTGAAATGTTTGGTTATTTATACAATTTGAATTCTCCTCAAAACAAAAACAAAAATAAAAAAGGAAAATAAAATATTTGATAGTGAATAAAAACAAATGATTAGATTTTGGTTCTGTTTTTTTTTACGCTTTCTGAGCAGACATATTGGCAGACATATTTGATCTTTAGTCATCGGAACAAAGGAATAAAACTGACTTAAGTATTTCTTTGATTTTTGAGTGATGAAGACAGGTAAATAATAGTTTCTTTTTTTTTTATTTTCGTTTCATTTTTTATTTATTTTATTTTATTTATTTTTATTAAACAGAATGCTGACAGATAGTCAGACAGATAGACAGTTCAACTTTATGTTTCGATAGAGAGAGACATTAATTTTTAACTGTCAGCCATTTGCAATTTTTTAGACGAAAATCAACATGTTTATCAGTTGAAAATGGACTGATCTATTATGAAAAAAACATTAACAAAGATGATGAGTCTTTTGATGGGTAAAATAATAAAAGATTTGTTGCCAAGATTATTGTTTTAATATTCAAGCTAAAAAAACATCTGACTTTTGCATTCGGGAAAAATAACATCAAATTTGAAAACAAACTTTTATCTATACTAGCAAATATATGCACCCCCCGGGTGTAAGTATTTAAATTTTAATGTAATAAAATATTAAAATGTTAAAAATTCAATGTCAGAGGGTTTGTATCATAAGTAAGACAAATCCTCATATTCATTAAAGGAGTAAAAAAACAATAAAACAATTTGAAATAAAAACTGAGCCCCGTCCCTCTCAAATAAAATGTTGCATGCATGTAATAATCAAACAATTATTTTGAATATTTTCCACATCAATTTTACACAAAATCGTAGGTATTTATTTATTTGTAAACTTTTTAGTTAACTTCTTGTTACTGTAAAAAAAAAAAGGACGAGAGTAAAAAACAATTTTTAAAATTGCTTACTCAAATTTTGGGTGTATATAGCATAAGAATATTGTGACGTAATATGTGACGTAGAGCTATGACGTAGTTTTTGTTACAGACAGAAATACAGACAATCTCCATTATTAATAGACTAGCAAATATATGGACCCTTCGTGTGTAATACTCTGAACGTCTCGCTGCCCTGGGAATGGATTCGCTGAAACTTTGGCGTCTGGCAACTGACATGGTAAATGCTCATAAGGTCATTAATCATCTTAACAACAGCAACCTTGAGCACCTTTTTGATCTCTATCTTTCTAACACACGTAGACATGCCTACAAAGTCAGAAAACAGCACTGCTCACATGACTTTCAGAAACATTTTTTCATGCTCAGAGTTACGGAGACATTGAATAAACTGCCCACATCTGTTGTAGGCTGCCGAAGCACTGAGTCTTTCAAAGCCTCCGTGCTTCCTGTAGTCTGCCAACACTATACCTGTTGCCACTCTCCACATACATATGCACACACGTGCACACATACATGCATATTACTACTGTAAACTGTTCATGTTCCTGACACTAATACATTATTCTGTGTACTTGACATGAGACTTTGATGAGTTGTGGTGCACCTGAGCACTGTATACATACATGTATATTATTACTGTACGCTATTCATGTTCCTGACACTAATACATTATTCTATGTACTAGACATGAGACTTTGATGAGTTGTGGTGAACTTGAGCACTGTATACATACATGTATATTATTACTGTATGCTATTCATGTTCCTGACACTAATACATTATTCTATGTACTAGACATGAGACTTTGATGAGTTGTGGTCTACCTGAGCACTGTACACATACTTGTATATTATTACTGTATGCTATTCATGTTCCTGACACTAATACATTATTCTATGTACTAGACATGAGACTTTGATGAGTTGTGGTCTACCTGAGCACTGTACACATACTTGTATATTATTACTGTACGCTATTCATGTTCCTGACACTAATACATTATTCTATGTACTAGACATGAGATTTTGATGAGTTGTGGTGCACCTGAGCACTGTACACATTCATGTATATTATTACTGTACACTATTCATGTTCCTGACACACATTAATTATTATTTTGTGTACTTTACATGAGACTTTGATGAGTTGTGGTGCACCTGAGCACTGTACACATACATGTATATTATTACTGTAAACTGTTCATGTTCCTGACACTAATACATTATTCTATGTTCTAGACATGAGACTTTGATGAGTTGTGGTGAACCTGAGCACTGTACACAATGAATTTAATTATTAGTAAGTATTTAAATTTTAATGTAATAAAATATCATATTAAATTAGAAAAGCTAATGAAACTAAATAAGAATGCATATAAAATTATTTTCCTTGTGTGATTTCATTTATAACTTAATATTTGAGACTAATAGTTTGAATGTTTCTTTTTCATGCCTCGTTGTCAGCTGAAGTTTAAAAAAAAATAAGATTGAAAAAAAAAAAGGACCAAAAAAATTTATAGCATGGCTTCTGGTCTCTTTGCGAAGGAACCATTTTAAAAATGGCACCATTCTAAAGATGGCAGGATTAATATTATGCAAATACATACAAACAAACAAACAAACAAACAAGCAAGCGAAAAAAAAAAAATGTCTGATATTCGAATCTGAGAAGCCATCTTGTCTTCTCGAATCTAAAAATCAAACTTGGAATAAAAATTCAAAAAGTTGATTTTTTCCCTCCCCCCCCAAAAAAAAAAGACCAAAAAAAAAAACAACACCCCAAAACAATAAAAAAATACAAAAAGTTTTGTTGAAATTTTTCTTTTTTTAAACTTTGAAATTTTGACAAAAAAATATTGGCCAATGATTTTATCAGTGAAAAAGTTTTATTGCTTGTATTTTTTTTTTTTTTTTTTTTTAGATTTAAAATTTTTTTTTTTTTTTTTTTTTTTTTTCAGATTTAAAATTTTTATCTGAGTGGATTCTGTTTATTGAAATGCAAGAACTGTGCAAATGTTCATGTGGCAGGGAAGATTTACAAAAAAAAAAAAGAAAGGAAAAAAAAGGAAAAGAAAAAGAACAAAGAAAAAAAAAAAAAAAAAAACACAAAAAAGAAAAAAAAGAAAAAAAGAAAAAATTTTAAAAGTTTTAAAAATAAAAAAATTTAAAAAATTAAAAAAAATAAGAAAAGAAAAAAAAAGGAAAAAAAGAAAAAAGAAGAAAAAAATAGAAAAAATAGAAAGAAAGGGAAAAAAAGCCCCAATACCAAATATAACGTCTTAATGCTAATGCTTCTAACAGAAGAGCTGTAATTCTATTTAGTTTGTTTGTTTGTTTATTGATTTTAATGGCATATCAACCCGTCTGGGGTTATGTCATGCCTAACGGTTAGAAAGTAATATATGTTGTGTATTCATATATATACTTTTTAGTAATTGGTTTTAACAATATGTTAGCATTATTGGGGATTATGTTGTATGGTATTGATTTGTTTCATGTCTATATTCTATGGTATAATTTTATTTCCCTTAAAAAAGAAGAGAATGTCCTCCATGTTGACATTTTCAAACAGATCTTTCATATTGTTTGCTTTAAAATAACGTTTTCTGATGTGAGCAAAAAACCTGCATTCCATGAATAAGTATTGAACTGTCAAGGGTGTTTGACATGTTCCACATTGTGGTTGTTCTTGTTTGAGTATAGAGGAGTGCGTTAGTCTTGTATGACCAATGCGTAATCGGGACACAATGACTTGTTCCTTTCTAGACTTTCTTAAAGTTTGTCTCCAGCCTCCCAAAGTGGGTTTGATTAGGAAGAGTTTATTGTGGATGTTGTTATTCCAGCGTTGTTGCCATTTTGTATGAAGGAATCTATTAAATTTAGGTTATATATATATATATATATATATATATATATATATATATATATAGGTTCATTTACTCGTTTATCGCATGTATAAAACTGAATATATGATAATATATAATAATTAATATATATAATTGTTGTAAATCAGGTTTTCAAAACTCAATCAATATGTCTGTTTTTACTATAAATATTGTCTGACCAAACCTCAGAAGAGAGAAACAATGAGATCTCATGGGACTTGTTAATTCAACTTAGCAATTTCTAATTACTCTGTTCACCTTGTATCTTTGCTAAGTAAACATTTTTCCCTGTCCTTAATATTCATGTTTCTTTCCAATTGTTTCTCTGTTAACTCTGATACTCAAGTTACAACTTTAAGTAAATTGAATTTTACCTATATGCAAATTTTACCTATATTTTACCTATACTGTATTTATATTCATTTTCAAATTTTTTTTTTATGTACAGGGTAGCTGAAAGTCTTGTCACCCATGCATATTGTTTTAACTTTCATTATTTTTTTGTTTTAATAATATAATTGGCATATAGTATCTAATTAAAAAGAATGGAATTGTCTATTTTTCCTATAAATAATGGCTGACCAACAGGGTAGGTCGATTTTTCACTTTTTTCAAACTATCAAATTGTCCATCTTTGCGAAAGTTGTGTGCTAGTATACTGAATACTGACACCAAAAATTAAATCTTTTTACTTGAACCATTGTTTGAGGAAATAGCATCAAAGATCGTCTACTAAAATTCACAAAAGAATGGTTGTTTTTACATTTCGCCTAGAAATTGGTGTCAGTGGTGATGAGGTGGGGGGCACATTTTCAATTTGAATTCTGTTTATAATATCTAATTCGTTTCATTTTAATAAAATAAAATAAAATAAAATTTTCTGATTTAAATATTAAAAATGGTGAATTTTCTAACCAACCAAACTACCCTACTGACCAAACCTCAGAAGAGTGAAACAACAAGATCTCATGGGACTTGTTAACTTAACCTAACAATTGCACCTTATATTTTTGCTTAGTAAACCTTTTTCTCTATCCTTTATACTAATGATATATATAATAATCTTATTATAATGGAAATTGTGTATTTTTCTGTCTGTAGCCGAAACTATATTACTACTTATGTCACAATTCCCTTAGTTATTGACATCACATTCTCCATAATTGTATTTTTATTTTACCCTCAATTATTAATAAAATTGTTTTACATTATTAATACTGTTAACCATATCTACATACTAAAAACATGCAATTATATTTATATATACAACAAAATAGTGGTTTACAGTGTGAACGGGAAGGCTAATTTGCATATTGATATTAAAAATGTGATTTTAATAAATATGTGAATAGTATTATTGATTTCTAACTGTTTGGTTTTATTTTAATGAATATGAGCAAAAATCTCTACAATGAATCTTAAAAGAAATACATTAACAAGAAAAAATAACTGTCCTTTTATTCTTTACTTCCTCTTTTAACTAAATACTTAAATTAGAAAAAATAACAATGAAAGACGAGAATGATGGAAGAGTAAGTTTCAGTTGTTCTATTTTTTCTATTATACTCCCCTCTGTTTCAAATCATTTTATCTGCATTCTTATTTAGTTTCATTAGCCTTTCTAATTTAATATAATATTTTATCACATTAAGACTTAAATACTTTCACCCGGAGGGTGCATATATTTGCTAGTAATAATAATAATAATATCTTTTCAGCTAGTATATTAGGTCTGAGACCTGTCAGCTGTTCCTTACAAATATTCATTTTAAATCCACTGAATATTTAATGTCATTCCACAGATTATCCAACTTTGCCTTGAAGGAGTTTAGAGATGGGGCATTCACTACTGATGAAGGTAGTTTATTCCATGTATTCACCACTCTGTAGCTAAAATAATTTTGTCTTGCGTTTGCTTTACAAGATTTTTTAAGGAGTTTTAATTTATGTCCCCTTGTATAGGTATTTTGAGCAATGTTTAGTAGGTCAGAGTTCGCTGAATAGAAACCATGCGTGTATTTGTAGGCTTCGATCATATCCCCTCTCATACGTCGAAAAACCAGACTTGGTAAGTCAATGTTCCTAAGTCTTTCTTCATACGAAAGGGATTTTAAATTATTCACTAATTTAGTAGCTCTCCTCTGGACTCCCTCAATGAGTTTTGTGTCCTTGATGAGTCTTGGGCTCCAAACCACATTAGCAATATGATAATATATATCATCTTATTATTATAATGGAGATTGAGGGTTTGTCTATTTGTAACCGAAACTATATTACTATACAAGTCACAATTCCATTTGTTATTTACACCACATTCTCCATGATTTTATTTTTTATTTAAACCTCAATTATCAATAAAATTGTTTTACATCATTAAGACTGTTAACAATATCTACATACAAATAACATGCAATTGTATTTATATATACAACAAAATAGAGGTTTACAGTGTGAATGGGAAGGCTAATTTGCATATTGATCTTAAAAAATTTGATTTTAATAAATATATGCTTAGTATTATTGATTTCTAATTGTTTGGTTTTATCTTATTGAATATGAGCAAAAATCTTGGGGATAAATCTCAAAAGAAATCCATTAACAAGAAGAAATACCTGTAATATTATTCTTTACTTCCTATTTTAACTAAATAGTTAAATTAGGAAAATTTACCAATGAAAGATGGGAGTAATGGAAAATGATGGAAGAGTTAGTTTCAAAGTTGTTCTATTTTCCGATTATATCCCCTCTGTTCCAAATATTTTTATCTGAATTCTTATTCAGTTTCATTAGCCTTTCTAATTTAATATGATATTTTATTGTATCAAAACTTAAATACTTGCACCCGGAGGGTGCATATATTTGCTAGTATCATTAATTATGATATGTAATGATAATATAATCTTTTTTTTTTTTTAAATTGCATTTCCAGTGGCTTATTTCATGTACTTATAGTCGATTAATTAGGAGTTATATTTTGGTAAGGGGTGACAGAACTTTCGGAGCAGCTTGTAGATGGTGGGGATTATAAAATAGATGTTGTCAGTATGAAAAGAACATTTTTTTTTGTGTGTGTGTGTGTGGGGGGGGGGATAAGATTTAAAAAAAAAGATTCTTTTTCCCTTCATTTCAGAAAACAAAACAGACAATAAAAGAACCCCCTAGTGGATAATTTCATGTAAGTAAAAAGTAAAGTCGTCAGGGCGGCCTAATGTCGGTATCAGCCAGACAGCGAGGGAGTCTATCCCCTTTTCAATAGCGCTAGACCAAGGAGATTGTTTTTTAGCATCTGAGGTGGAGCACCACACCTACCATCAGCTCCTTACTTTACCGCACAGATCCCTGTGCTACTCATACACTGAGTTGGCGAGGACCGGTATCGAACTAGGAACCTTGTGGTTTCTAGCCAAACGCTCTACCGACTGAGCTAAACCGGCCCCTTGTTATTTCATGGAATTACAGTCAAGATATTATATTTTGGTAAGGGGTGACAAAACTTACGGAGCAGCCTGTAGATGGTGGGGATTCTTAAATGGAGGTCAAGTCAGTATAAAAAAAAAAAAATTTTGTGAGGGGTAGGGGGTGGGGATAAGATTTAAAAAAAAAAAGATTCTTTTCCCTTCATTTTAGTAAACAAAACAGACAGTGAAAAAAATCCTCCTTTCCACACAATCGCCCTCCCCCCCCGAAAAAAAACCCCAGTTTTATTTTTCAGTGATCTTTCACTGAATCATTGGCAAAAGAACATTTGACACAGCGAGAAGCCATGTTGGCTGGTTGGGTCACATGACCATAGCATTTATCAAAAAAAAAAAAAAGACGGTTAATTCCTTTAAGTCTAACATGATCAAAGGGGAACCACTCTTGACTGATAAATTATTTATTTATTTATTGATCTAGATCTACTAGGAAAAAAGAAGACAGGATTAGGCTTAGGGTTAGGGTTTAGGGTTTGGGTTAGTTTAATGGGAAAATGAATAGATAATTTATCAGTCAAGAGTTGTTCCCCTTTGATCATGTGAGACTTATTGGAAATAACCAAAAAGGCTCGACAAAAAACATTTTTGTTTTTCTGTGATCTTCCACTGAATCATTGGTTAAAACACATTTCACTCAGAGAGAAGCCATGTTGGCTGGTTGGGTCACATGACCATAGAATTAAAAAAAAAAGAAAGAAAAGAAAGACCCCCCCTCCCAATTTTTTTTTTCCTTGTTTCGATAATTCATAACCTTGAAGTCCTCATAAATTCCTCATATGAGGGTGGGGGGGCTTCCACACACCCTTCATTTGCATTCTGGAAAATCTCGTCTTCAGCGTTATCGTTTGCCTCTGCTTGGTTCACTATGTCCGGCACAGAATTTGTTACATAGTATTCTTGGCTGATGACCACATCGTACGGAGGGGGGTCGTCACTGTACATACGTAGACGGCTGAAAGATAAAAATCAGAGAATCAAAGATAAGAAAGAAAAATCAATATAATACAGGCGGGTTCAAAAAAATGTGATATCATTTGAGATTTACAGAATTATGTGTGTTTCAGAAAAATGTGATATCATTTGAGATGTACCATTTCAGAAAATGTGATATCATTTGAGATGTACTGGGTGTTTTAGAAAAATGTGATATTCAAGATTTATTTACAGGGTGTTTCAGAAAAATGTGATATCATTTGAGATTTTGAGGGTGTTTCAGAAAAAATGTGATATCATTTGAGATGTACTGAGTGTTTTAGAAAAATGTGATATCATTTGAGATGTTACATGGTGTTTCAGAAAAATGTGATATCATTTGAGATGTACTGGGTATTTCAGAAAATGTGATATCTTTTGAGATGTACTGGGTGTTTTAGAAAAAATGTGATATCAGTTGAGATGTACCGGTGTTTCAGAAAAATGTGATATCATTTGAGATGTTACAGGGTATTTCAGAAAAATGTGATATCATTTGAGATTTACAGGGTATTTCAGAAAATGTGATATCATTTGAGATGTAACAGGGTGTTTCAGAAAAATGTGATATCATTTTAGATGTACATGGTTTCAGAAAATGTGATATCTTTTGAGATGTACTGGGTGTTTTAGAAAAATGTGATATCATTTGAGATGTACAGGGTGTTTCAGAAAAATGTGATATCATTTGAGATGTCCAAGGCATTTCAGAAAAAATTGCTATATATATATATATATATATATATATATATATATATATATATATATATATATGCTGCGCTTAAATAAAATAACTGGTGCATTATATCTTTTATTCATTAATGTATCAACACTGAAAATTTCATTAAATTCGGTTAATTCCCTGATTTTTGGTATTTTTTTTTCTTTTGGTGGGGTGACATACGATGGTGGAATTTAGGTCCGTTAAGTTCGATTTAACCGGATTCCATGTTTTCCTTCAAAAGAAATCTTCTGAAACTTATCCGTTTCAAAATCAAAGATACTCAGTGGAAAATGAAAGCTTTCTCATGGGATTCAATAGATTCTTGACTGGTTTTCCTATGAGATTTACACACAGATAGGATTCTTGCAGACTTTTGAGATTCTTAGATTCTAGTTCTGCAGACTTCAAGAGTCTTATGAAGGAATCAGTACAATGTCTGTTAAAAAGTTTTAAAAAAAAAGAAGAAAAAAAAAAGATCACTTAATGCTAAAACAAATACATTGTTAAAAATGATAGATAGATGTGTGGCCCGATACACACATCCATTGTCGTCTCTGTACACACACACATATATACACACATACACATACACACACATACATGGACTCCCATACACACACATATATGCATACACACACATTTACACACGTCCATTGTCATCTCTTCTGATCCAACTGAACATACATACACAAACGCATACATATACACACATACACACACCGTTTGTATATTGTACATTGTCTTCTCTGTACATACACACCACATACGCATACACATACACACACACATACACATATGGACTCCCATGCACATACACATACACACACATATAAGCATAATAAATAATACACATACAATACACATACGCATACACATACACACATGGACTCCCATACACATACACACACATATATGCATAATAAATAAATACACATACACATACGCATACACATACACACATGGACTCCCATACACATACACACACATATATGCATAATAATAACACACATACACACACATACGCATACACATACACCTACATACACATACACACATGGACTCCCATGCACATACACATACACACACATATATGAATAATAATAACACACACATACGCATTCACATACGCATACGCATACACATACACACACGGACTCCCATGCACATACACATACACACACATATATGCATAATAATAATGGCTGTCAACTCGTGTTCGAGTAAGACCTATCCTGTTTTTTTTTATCATCATAGTTAGTGTGCCAGTAGCATTTGACACTGTATCCTTGTGTTTTCTCAGATGACCACCAGGCCAACCCTGGAGAGACATACTCTTCCACATAAACTCCATGTTGGAACTTCTCCCACTTTGAATGTTGCTGGGCTAAAAATTACCCTTTCTAATAGCCCGCTTCAATTTTTTGGTGTTTAATTTGGTTGGACTCAAATTATTCCACAGCAGGTAGATGGTGGCTCTCCAGCTAGGTCTATTACAAGCTAGCTTCACCTAGTTTTCCACAGCCAATAGCAGTGTTCTCAGAGTGTCCTTGAGCACTCCTTAAACCTCAATTTGGTTTTGCACTGACGACATTTGCCAGTGAGATTTTCCCCGTAAATAGTTGTTTTGGGGATTCGGCAATCTGCGAACTAGATGACCTGACCAACGAAGATGTGATCTAAGGATTAAACTCTTAATACGAGGCAGGTGACATCTTTCAAGTATTTGTGGTGTCTCATGTAATTATATGCATACACACACATACACACGCGTCCATTGTCATCTTTTCTGATCCAACTGAACATACATATACAACACGCATACATATACATGTTACACACACACACCGTTTGTATATTGTAACATTGTCTTCTCTGTACATACACACACATACATATACACACATGCACATACACACATAGACAATGGACTCCCATGCACATACACAACACACAACAGTATGCATACAACACACGTCATTGTCATCTCTTCTGACCCACTGAACATACATAACAAACGCATACATAATACACACATACACCACCGTTTTGTATATTGTACATTGTCTTCTTTGTACATACACACACACACATATACACGCCCATATACGCATATCACATACCACACAACACAGGCACACAACAACGGACTCCCAGCACCATGACACATACAACACACATAATATGCATGTACAGTTGTCTTTCTTTGTTACAATACACACACAGTACATGATCACACATGACACATACACACACACACGCGGACTCCATGCAACATACGCATATACACCACATATATGCATACACACCGGCACTATGACAACACGTCCATGTGTCATCTCTTTTGAACCCATACTGAACATGACATATAAGCAAAGCGCATACTTATACATCATACACACACACCGTTTGTAATATTAATAATTTATTAAATTTCTAATTCTAACTTGTTTAAATCCAACACACAGAATACACACACATGAGGCCAACACACACAAGACACACCACACACACATATGGGGCAGGCACACACACAAACACAGACACACACCGCAACAAGACACACACACATGGGCAAAAGACACGATACATCACGTAAAAATTAAAACACACACACACCACTCACACAAAGAGAGAGAGAGAGAGAGAGAGAGGAGAGGAGAGAGGAGAGAGAGGAGAGACAAGTTTCCACCAAATCAAAGAGGTGAATTTGATGGACATGGAAATTACACAGGAGCACCACCGCCCCATAAATTAACAAACAGACAACTGCTTAATAATAAAAAAAGGGTAGGCCAAACCTGGAATGATAATTCAAATATTATTGAACACACCACACATACATATACACGCATACACACACCGTTTGTATATTAATCTTTTAAAAATTCTAATTTTTAACCTTTTAATCAAACACACAAACACAGCAAAAACACACACCACACGCACACACAGGGCAAATAGATATGGGCAACGGCACACACCAAGCAAACACCACACACACCAAACAGACACACACAACATGGCAAGGCACACACAATAGCAAATAACACACACACACGACACTGGCAATGGAGACTTTAAGAACATGCACACACACACGCTACACAAACATACAAACACACAGCACACAGCACACGCCAACCGACATCACACACACATGGGCAAGCAAGGCACAACACACACATACAAATAACGGACAGCACACACACATGGCAATGGCTGTAAGAACATGCACAACACACAAACAACACACACATCACACAGCAACGACACACGACACACACAGAGAAAGCAAGTTCACCAGCAGATCCAGAAGGTGAATTTGATGGGCATGGAAATTACATACGACACCACACGAGGGTGGCACACGATACACAAACACACAATTTTTACAGACAAAAATAGATTACAAAAAGTTGGCCGATTTTTCACTGACCCGCGACCGAAATTGTGGAGAAGCTAAATAATCAATATATCTCCGCCAATTGTTGTTGGAAGATTGGGAAGCTCAAATTTGGAGGAGTTGGTCTAAACTTTAACACAGTCCACAATCTGTACCAAAAATTTTTCAGAAAAAGTTGAAGTGGGTGGACAATGTTAACTTTTTTCTTTGACATGGAATTGGCCCATTTTTCGTTGCAATAATTTGTGCATCAGTGTTTTATTTTTTATTTACAGATTACAAGATCACGTAATGACAAAGTGATTAAAGGATAGATGCGAATATCAAAATTTCAGGTGCACAGTTCAAGTGAGAAACATACACAGTAGTTTTACCTGTTAAGAGAAAGATGGCCGAGGGCTATGGTGGGCTTTCCCTGGGAGACAAAGAAAGGAAGAAGGTAGAGAAAAAAAAGTTTATTTCTTATTATATGAATTTATGAAGATTAGATATCAAATATAAATTATTTGGTTTTGATGTCATCGTGACTTGTTTTTATTAATGATACAATTTTGTAGAACTTGGTGAATAAGAATGGTATTATAAGAAGTTTTAATATAGTCTATATATATACAAGAGGAAGTTTGGTATGTACGCTGTCGATGTATAGACTCCGAAAGGGAGAGCACTAAATTGTTGTAGAACTTAATGATAAGAACAGTAATAGAAGAAGATTTTAATATATATATATATATATATATATATATGTGAAGTGTGTGTGGGGTAAAAGTAAGGAATGAAGCCGGTGGAACTACAATTTTTGTCTGAGTTTTTGTTCTTTCATTCCTTATTTAACCGGCCATTCTGTTAGATTGCCATTCCAACCGCCATTTTCCTGCATATGATACACGTAAGGTAGAAGTATAAGTAGTAGTATATAAGTATATAGTAGTTATATATATAGTTTGGTGAAACTAACCCTCCACACGCAGCAGGATGTGGGCGCATGGGTCATTTCTTAAGTGGAGTTTAAAACAGTTTGAATTCAGAGTTTTCCTGTCTCCGAGATAGGTGTAGCTTACCAAGTTGTGAAAAAGCAAGTCCCTGCCCTAAGCTAATTTATCCATAGGGTAGAGGGAGTATAGTTGGATGAATACCTTTCGCCAAGAGTATTAGCGCTAATGTGAAATGAAAACACAGTTTCCTCCGGATTTGAACTGGAGTTTTACCTTGCTTACTAAGATGTTATAGATCAGCTGGTTAGCCACTAATGTCGTTTTTAAAATGGCAAAATGTTTTTATTTGTTTTATCAAAGTTCAAAATGTTTATCCTTTGTTTTATTAAAGTTCAAAATGTTTTATCACTTGTTTTTTATTAAAAGTTCAAAATGTTTTATCACTTGTTTTTATTAAAAGTTCAAAATGTTTTTTATCACTTGTTTTAATTAAAGTTCAAAATGTTTTATCAACTTGTTTTTATCAAAGTTCAAAATGTTGTATCACTTGTTTTTATCAAAGTTCAAAATGTTTTATCACTTGTTTTTATAAAGTTCAAAAATTTTTATTCACTTGTTTTTATTAAGTTCAAAATGTTGTATCACTTGTTTTTTATCATAGTTTCAAAATGTTTTATCACTTTGTTTTATCAAAGTTCAAATGTTTTATCACTTGTTTTATTAAAGTTCAAAACTGTATTAATCCTTTTTAAGCACAAAAATTAATTTATTAAAAGTCAAAAATTTAGTTTTTCAAAGTACAAAAAGTTTATTAATTTAATGTTATTGTCTTATTAAAAATTATTACACATTTTATTAAATTACAAAAAATGTTATTACTTGTTTTATCAAAGTTCAAAAAGTTTATTAATTCAAAATTTAAAGTACAAAAAGTATCAATCATTGTTTTTTTTCATAGTCGAAAAAACTTTATTAATTTTTTTATTTGTGTACAAAAGGTTTTATTATTTGTTTTATTAAAGTCTAATAATTTTACTTGTTTTAATACAGTACAAACATTTTTTTTTTATTAGAAGAAATTTTAAAGTACATTTTTTATTAATCGTTTTATTAAAAAAAGAAGGAGATCAAAGTGTAGGTAGGCGGGAAGGTAAGAAGGATAGAAGGAATGGAAGAAAGAAAAGAAGAGAAGATGGTTTGGTTTGGTTTGTTTTTATGGCATATCAACCTTAGTGGGTCATTTAATGCTGACAAAATTTTGAAAATATAATTCATGGATCAATTTTTTTTTATAAAACACATTTTTCTATTTAACCACTAGCAACAGATAACATCCTCTCGGGCGTCGTAAAATTAATTTTTGAAAGACATTGCCTGAGAGGGTGGGAGTTAAAAATTCAATGTCACAGGGTTTGTATCATAAGTAAGACAAATCCTCATATTTATTAAAGGAGTAAAAAAAAAAATAAATAAAAACAATTTGAAATGAAAACTGAGCCCGTCTCTCTCAAAATAAAATGTTGCATGCATGTAATAATGAAACAATTATTTTGAATATTTTCCACATCAATTTTACACAAAATCGTAGGTATTTATTTATTTGTAAACTTTTTAGTTAACTTCTGTTACTGTAAGAAAAAAAGGGACGAGAGTAAAAAACAATTTTTAAAATTGCTTACTCAAATTTTGAGTGTATATAGCATAAGAATATGGTGACGTAATCTGTGATGTTGAGCTATGACGTAGTTTTTGTTACAGACAGAAATACAGACAATCTCCATTATTAATAGATTTTAATTGTTTTAATTAAGTGCAAAAAGTTTTTTTAATTAAAAAGAAATTTTAAAAGTACATTAAAAAATTTAATCGTTTTATTAAAGTACAAAAAGAAGAGGAATGAAAGTGTAGAAGAAGGCAGGAGGGGAAAGGTAAGAATAATAGAAGGAATGAAGAAAGAGAAGAAGCGAAGAAAAAAGAAATGAATGAAGGGAAAGAAAGAACAAAAGAAAGAAGAAGGATGGATTGAAATAAGCAGAAGAAGGAAAGAAGGAAAGAAAGAAAGAACAGAAGGAAAACAAAGAGAAAGAAGGTAGAAAAACATTGAAAAAGATATTGAATATGAATGAAAGAGGAAGGAAGGTGGGGAAGGAAGGAAAGAAAGAAAGAAGAAAAGTGGAGAATGTGTTCAAGAAAGAAGGAGGGGAAAGAAGAACAAAAAAAAAAAAAAAAAAACGAATGGAAAGAAGGTAGAAAAAGGAAGAAGAAAGAAGTAAAGAAGTTTACAAATTAATGAAGAGAAAATTTTTTTAAAAAATGAAGGAAAAGAAAATTATTAGATGATGAAAAGAATTAAGCCTAAAGGAAAATACATAGGAACAAAAAAAAAAGAAAAAGAGAAAAAAAGAACAACAGACCCATAAAAGTTTGTTAAAAATAGATATAGGCATTGTATATATATATATATATATAATATATATTATATATACCTTATATTTTGTCTGTAACAAAAACTACGTCACTGCTTATGTCACATTACCCAAAATCGTCATAACAGAATAAATACACTCAAAATTTGAACATGCAGCATTAGACAGTCTCATTGTTTTTTTTAAAAACAAGTTTTAATAAATACATGACTGGTATTATATATCTATATATAGTTTGTTTTATTTTAATACATATTTAAAGTTTACATTTCAAATTGTTTTATTTTTTAATCCTTTAATGAATTTGATGATTTTATTTACTTAGGGTACAAACTCGCTGACATTGAATTTTTTACTCCCACCCTCAGGCAATATGTTTCAAAAATCTATTTTTACATCGCCTGGAGGGCGTTTTTTATTTTGCTAGTATATATAAAATTCCTGTGACAAAGTGCTCGGTAAATATAATATAAAAAAGTGAGTTAGTGTTACAAAAATCATGGCAGGTGTTTGGATTTCGTGAAAAAAAAAATTGGAAAATATTATTAATGAAAAAGACATTTGCATAGGACACCCAGTGAGAATTAAGCTCATTATCGTACAAGTAAATTAGTTTAGGAAATCTAATCTGATTAAAAAAAATGGAAATTCTTCCAAGTTACCACTTAATGCTGTTATATATATATATATATATATATATATATATATATATATATACGCTATTCATGTATATGAATATTTGTCCCTATCTTCATTGTTATTTGTACAACGTTTCAGCTGATATGCCCTCCAGCCTTCTTCAGGTATTTCTTGTCGGACTCGGGAACCTTTTTGGAGCTGGGGAACCTTCTTTTGTGATGGCTCCCGATTATGACAAGAAAGTACCTGAGTTCGAAAAACAAGGTTCCCGAGTTTGAAGTAAATTTTTCAGTTATGCAATTCAAATTATCTTGATCTACCATTCTGATGAAACAAAATTTTGGGGAGCTATATTAAATCTACTTAGATTTATAAAGGCCCCAATTTTGGTCGAAATAGATTTATTATGGAATAACGGTGTTGAGTTTTTCCTTCCTTTCTAAGATAAATATTGCTCTGTATATAATCTAAAAAGATTATCATACATTGAGCTCTCTGTAGTGATTTAAAGATTCACTGTATTTTTATACATACTGGATCATACAATATTAATACAGTGTGTCTTAGAAATCACATATAGAATCATCCATACTACCAGGTTTTGGATACCTCACACATATATATATATATATATATATATATAATAATATATATATGTATATATAAACTGGTTTTAAGCCAATTAGACAGATTTGTTTAGATTGGAATAACCTTTTTAAAACTAATACTGATTTCAAACATAAAATACGTTTAATAATTCTTAAGAGAGACAAATCAATTTGACAATGACATCGACAGAAATTGACATTACAAAAAATTTACTTTGAAATGATTTTGTTGGGTAAAGGACCCCACCAACAATTTTCTATTTGAGTCCTGCACTGTCTAGGGACGGTCTAGTATATTCTATAAAAAATATTTTTCGTAAAAGTAATCCCCCTTTCAGTCCAATCCAATCTAGCTATCCTTTCCCTTCTTGTCGTGACATACACTAAAGTTTTGGTAGGTGTGTGGGTAGTTACAAATGTATTGCCTGGTCTATATAATAACTTTGAGAATTTGTGAGTCCATTCAAATATATTAGTTCAGAGTAGGTTTGATTGACAAGTGTTGCCCCTTGGGTCAGTTTTGGTACCATTGGCAGGGACTGGATGGTTTTAGTCATGTGATCAGGCTACTATACAAAGTTAGAAAGTGTTGTTTTGAAATCTAAGCATTGCACAAGGAGTGCCTGTTGTATATGATAATTGTGAGAGTTTGTGAGTTCATTCAAATATATTATTTGCCCTGGGGTCAGTTTTGGTAGCATTGGCTGGGACGGGATGGTTGTTTTGAAACCTAACCATTACACAAGGAGTGCCTGGTGCATATGATAGCTGTGAGAGTTTGTGAGTTCATTCAGATTGATTTTAAGAAATATTAAAAAAATTGACTTGTGCTTGAAAAGTTGATAAATATGACAATAGTGAGAAACGGTGAAACACTTGACAATTGTGAATCAATTTCTGTAGAGAGAAACATTGGTGCTTGGTGGTAAAAGAAAACTATTTAGACAATTCTGATTCAATTTACCTTGTGTAGACTGGAGGCAAGGACTGTATGGAGTGCTAGTAATAAAGAAAATCAAGATAAAGAGAGATACAGAGAGATGAGAATAAATAAATAAATAAATATAATATGGTTTATTTGAACAGCATTTTTTCATTTATGCAGTTTAATTAAACAAAAGACACATCTCCTGTTTAACAATTTTATTTGTGATTTTTTCAAGTTTTCTGGCCCAACTTTTTAAATATTTGGGTGGAATTCGTGGATTAGTCCAACAAAATAATGTTACTGCAACCACGCTGATAATAAGTAAAATTGATTATTTATTATACAAAATTCAAACAAAACTCGTTGTCCGCAACAATTCCTCTCTCCAGACAATTCGGCTTAATGAGACCAATGTAGTATACAGATTTAAATGTCCCTTACGAGATTGCAGTCTCCCAGAAAATGAAAACACATACATTGGTTTTACCTCAATGACATTGTCACGTCGTCTAACTCTCCATTTGACAGATAGTAGCTCCATTTCACAACACCTAAAATTACATTCATGCCCCCACTCTAATTACCGAAATATTCTAATATAGAAAATACACACATTCTGCGCAAAGAAAAAAAAAAACAAAAAAAAACTCCAAACTAGAAGCTTTATACATAAAACAATACAAACCATCCTTAAAGAAAATTAATTTCCAATGCAGTACACACATTTTAAATGCCTATAGCACATTTCCCATCAATTCTTCTCCTTCAGCCTCCACATCCATTAATATCATTGAAAAAACTGGAAACATCACCCCCTGATGATGGCACTTCGAAGTGCCGAAGGGACATGAACTTTGGTGGACTAATCCACAAATGCCACCTAAATATTAAAAAGTTGGCTAGAAAACTTAAAAAGATCACAAGTAAAATTGTTTACAGGAGATGTGTCTTTTTTTAAATTCACCATGCATAAATATATATATATATATATATATATATATATATACAAGATATATATATATATATATATATACAAGATATATATAGATATATATATATATATATATATATATATATACAAGATTTTTTGTACTTTCTGATGCACCTTGTATTCTGAAAAAAAAAAAATTATGTTCCATTCAATAATCTTTTTCAGAATACAAGGTGTGTCAAAAAAGTATCAAGTTTAAAGCTGTATTTACCAAGAAGAAATGAAGAATGAATGAAACGTTTTTTTTTCAGAATACAGGTGTGTCAAAAAGTACAAAAAGTCAATACTTTTTGACACACGATATATAAATATATATAAAGTGTTGTATGTATCCAATGGGAGAGAATTAGATTTTATAAAAAAGAAGTCCATAATATGGACTATGTTTTTTAAAATTTTTAAAATTTTACTTCAACAAATGTTTCAGATCTCCTGGTATCTTCTACAGGCTATATATATATATATATATATATATATAAGAAGAGAGAGAGAGAGAGAGAGAGAAGAGAGAGAGAGAAGAGAGAGAGAGAGAGTATTGTAAGTTCCTTTGTTAATGATTGCAAATGGACGGTTCTCAGTATCAGTGCTTAAGTAGTCACCCAGTCGCGCATTACGGCTGTTGATTGGTGGAGGAATAAACCACGTGACCTCGCACAATCTATAAATTCAGGTGGTGTATTGCAGGACACCTTATATATAAAAATATTCCAGCAGTTTCTTTTTACCTTAGAATACTTAGTGTACTTATAACCGAGTTCAACAGGAACATTGATGGAAGGAAACATTGGCTGAAATAATGTGTATATAACAGTAAAGATGAGGACAACAGTCCGAAAAATCTAAAATACACATAGCGATTGTCTGCCCCTGCTGGGTTATCTTCTCTGCTGCCAGGATTTTGCCACTAGGTGGCAACTACTAGCTGGGTATTTAAACTCAGGAAGCTCTTTGTCTCTCTCTTGGTCAGGCATCCACAAAGGTGGACTAGACACGTGGTTTCTCTGTCCATTAAGTAGGTGAGGGGCTTTAGCCCCCTCCCCCAATTAACAGTAAGTGACTTGTACATTTGTTATGAACTCTTTGTTACTTCCAAGGACTTACATTGTCTCTGTTTGTAACTTGTGATATATAACATGTTTCATGTGCTCAGACAATAAAGTCTGTATTATTGTTATATTGTACTCTTTGTTGGGATTTCATTATATATGTATTCACCTACGTTGGAAGGTTTCTCTGAGCCTTCTAATGTATTATAAGAACCAGTTTTGGTCAGTAAAGCCAAAACCACACATACAAGTAATTGACTCTTATATTCAGTAAGAAATCTTTCTTACTTCTCAAAGACTTTCGTCCTAACCATTGTATTTTGTTATATATTTATGTTCCATGTGCTCAGACAATAAAGTCTGTATTGCTGTTATATTGTACTTGTTTGGATTTCCTTATGTATATATCACCTAAGTTGGAAATATTCTCTAAGCCTTCTAATGTATTTTAAGAACCAGTTTTGGCCACTAAACCAAACCACATTTTAAATCTATTAGGGAGCACATTTTCTGTGAGTATCTTGTTATATATATATATCATGTTCCATGCGCTCAGACAATAAAGTCGTATTGTTGTTATATTGTACTTCTCTGTTTGGATTTCCTTATGTACGTATTCACCTAAATTGGAAGGTTTCTCTAAAGCCTTTTAATGTATTATAAGAACCAGTTTTGGCTAACTAAAGTCAATACACATTGATTCTTATAGAGATAACTGTTATGCTATGTAGGCCTTAAATGTATATTTAAGTACAAAGGATAATAGGTAACAATGTGTATATAACAGTAAGATGAGGACAACAGTCTGAAAAATCTTAATTATACAGATAACTGCCATGCTAAATGGGCCTTAAATGTATATCAAAGTACGTAGAATAATAGGGTAAATGTGTGTATAGTTTGGTTTGGTTTGTTTTGTTTTATGGTACATCAACCTCAGTGGGTCATTTAATGCTGACTAAGTTTTGAAATAATTCATTTTTAATGGATACTCAATTTTTATAACTCATGTTTTTCTATTTAACCCATAGATGGGACCTAATAGGTACTACCACTCCGGGTGGACCTGGGAGCAATGGGGGATAAAGGGATGCTCCACATTCCCCAAACCTCCAGAAGGGGAGCCTCACCATCAGAGTTTAACATCATTCCCAGGACATGTAGACCCTCAGTCACCGTCTTCTAGCACCCATATGATAAAAGGGTTGGGGTTTGCCATAAAGGCAATAGGGTTGGGGAAATCATATAGGTGCTTGACGTGACCAGTCAATTGATTGGAGAGGGCCTCTCTGAACATCGTCTAGCCTAAGTAAGGGTCTAAGTGGAGTGTTGCATGTTATGGACCGTTCATCCACCAGGATTCCGTCCTTAAGCATCACTGTTTGCTATCCACAGCCAACAAGTGGTCTCATTTGGGGGGTCTTACCCATCTGCAGAGGTGTATTTGGTGTATTCTAACGCCCCAACTGACAGGGCTGGATATCAAGTGATTGGTATGTTCATGTCTCTAAAGACTTTCTTTACTGACTGTTGCACCCGAAACTTTTTCTTTACCAGATAGTCAGTGTGTTTCCACTCCATTGACTGTCTTTTGAACAGAGGTCTGTCATCAAATCTTTGGTAGCTGAGAAGTGCAAACCATGTGGAATTTACAGAAGAATATGATGTGATTATTTTGATCTCACAAAAATATTTCCTTTGGGGCTATTCAAAATGGCAGCAGACCGAACAGTGCACCAGGCTTGAACAGAGGTCTGTCATCAAATATTTGGTAGCTGAGAAGTGCAAACCATGTGGAATTTACAGAAGAATATGATGTGATTATTTTGATCTCACAAAATATTTCCTTTGGGGCTATTCAAAATGGCAGCAGACCGAACAGTGCACCAGGCTTGAACAGAGGTTTGTCATCAAACATTTGGTGGCTGAGAAGTGCAAACCATGTGAAATTAATAGAAAAATGTATGATGTGATGATGGTGGTGGTGGTGGGGGGTGAGTCTTACTCCTCTGCAGAGGTGCAGTTGGTGTATTCTAAAGCCCCAGCTAATAGGGTTGGGGCAATCATATAGGTGCTAGGGCTTTCCGTGACCAGCTGATTGATCGGATGGGGTCTCTCTGACCACCCGTCTAGCCTAAGTGTTGCATGTCATGGACTTTTCTGTCCTTAAGCATCACAGGTCGCCACCCATGATCAACAAGTAGACTCATTTGGGGGTGTCTTACCCCTCTGCAGAGATACAGTCGGTGTATGAAATGTGTGTATAGAGATGAAAAAACAGGTAGTTACCTTGAATATGAAGGAGGCCTGGGCTGTATGGTGCGCTAATAAAAAAAAAAAACAGAAAAAGACAATAGTTCATTAAAAAAAGAGATGAAAACATTTAAGATACAAAGTGTATCAATTTGCATATATATATATATATATATATATATATATTAACATAAAGATACACGGTATAATCTACTCGAGTTTCACCATAAGGATCTTCAAGATTAAATCCACTGGATTAATGAAGATATTGATTAATGGCAGTCGATTACACGTATGTGTTTTTTTTGCAATAAACGGTTGATCAACGTTTGATTTAACCCTGAAGATCCTTATGGTGAAACTCGAGTAGATTATTACCGTGTACCTTTATGTTAATAAATTTGCTCTACTAACTTTATATTAGTTATATTGCTGCCTTATCATTGTGAAACTTGAATCAACTAACCACTGTGACCATTTTCACTGGTAAGTCACTTTTTTTCCACAAATACCATATATATATATATATTATATATATATGTGTGTGTGTGTGTTTAAATAATGTAAATAGAAACATATAACATGACACACACACACACACACCTGAACACCAATTCTTTTCTATTCTGTCAGATATGTTATCCTCACACACAAACACACACATACATCACACATACACACATGCACACACACAGACACAGACACACACACAGACACAGATACATATATATATATATATATATATAAGAAGTAAATACACAAACGATGTGTTTAAGATATGGCTTTTTTTTAGCAAACAATTTTTCGGAGAATATGTGCTTAATTGAAGTCATACCTAATTTTGAAAATTAATTAATTTATAATTAATTAATTAGGCGTGCCTACCTATTTAAATGTAAGCTAAACAAATCGAGAAAATCAATCTCTGTATGTACATTTTGGCCTATTAGGCATCATCAGCAGAGCTGTCGCTCAAGGCGGTCTTCCTATCTATAGCTCTGCTGATGAGGCCTAATAGGCCGAAATGTACATACAGAGATTGATTTTTCTCGATTTGTTTAGCCTTACATTTGAATAGGTATGCCCGCCTAATTAATTAATTATAAATTAATTAACTTTCAAAATTAGGTACGACTTCAATTAAGCACATATTCTCCCCAAAAATATATATATATATATATATAAACAGTAAGTAAAAGAAAATGAAAGCTTTTGTTTGAGAACGATTGCCGATATTCAAATGATTTTTGTTTTGGCATGGAATTTCTATGTCCTATTAATGTTGGATGGTGCAAGTTTGAAATACACAGCAACAATATCAATGGGTGCTTTATTTTTTTCTATTTACCTCAGGAACAAGGGTGGATTGGGTCTGGTTGGCCTGTGGGGGAGAAAAAGATTTTATCACATTAGCTTGAAATAAAATCAATGTTTTCCTAGTTGATTGTATAATAGACGGAACAAATAATGGCTGGAAAATAATCATATATATTTACCTACCCCTCCTAGTGATACAGATAGCTATTTGATTTACTGCATCCTGGGACTCACATATTTGCTTTGAATGAGTCCCCGGGGAAAATTTATGGGTTCTAACTAAAGCTGTCTAACTCCTACCTTGTAACCTATCCAGTGTAATTCGTTTCTAAGAAACTATTGAAATGTATTTACAGTGAGCTTAAAATGAGGAGGGAAGAAAAAAGAAAAAACACTGGGATGCAAAGGCTGGTAGTGTTACATCTAATACATAAATGACAATTTCTGTCTGTCTGAGTGTTTTATCACATACAGATAGCTATTTGATTTAGTGCGTCCTGGGACGCACATATTTGCTTTGAATGAGTCCCCGGGGAAAATTTATGGGTTCTAACTAAAGCTGTCTAACTCCTACCTTGTAACATATCCTGTGTAATTTGTTTCTAAGAAACTATTGAAATGTATTTACAGTGAGCTTGAAATGAGGAGGGAAGAAAAAAGAAAAACACTGGGATGCAAACGCTGGTAGTGTTACATCTACTACATGAATGGAAATTTCTGTCTGTCTGAGTGTATCTACACCAGTGATCCAATCGTGATGAAAGTTTACACACATGTTAAGCTAATATTAAGAAGCTGGACTGGCTAATTGGATTTCAGTAAACAAGGGTGGATTGGGTCTGGTTGGCCTGTGGGGGAGAAAAAGATTTAATCATATTAGCTTGAAATAAAATCAATGTTTTCCTAGTTGATTGTATAATAGACGGAACAAATAATGGTTGGATGATAATCATATATATTTACCAACCCCTCCTAGTGATACAGATAGCTATTTGATTTACTGCATCCTGGGATGCATATATTTGCTTTGAATGAGTCCCCGGGAAAATTTATGGGTTTTAACTAAAGCTGTCTAACCCCTACATTGTAACCTATCCTGTGTAATTCATTTCTAAGAAACTATTGAAATGTATTTACAGTGAGCTTGAAATGGGCAGGGAAGAAAAAAGAAAAACACTGGGATGCATGGAAACTATTGAAATATATTTACACTGGGATGCAAAGGCTGGTGGTGTTACATCTAATACATAAATGACAATTTCTGTCTGTCTGAGTGTACCCAGTTTGTACCTACACCAGTGATCCAATCATGATGAAAGTTTGCACATATGTTAAACTAATATTCAGAAGCTGGACTGGCTAATTGGATTTCAGTAAACAAGGATGGTTTAGGTTGGGTAAGGCCTGTGCGGAGAAAAAGATTTTATCACATTAGCTTAAAATCAAATCAATTCTTTTCTCGTTGATTGTATAATAGACTGTACAAATAATAATTGGATGATATATATTCATATCATATATCATTTACCAACCCCTCCTAGTGATGCTGATAGCTATTTGATTTAGTGCATCCTGGGATGCATATATTTGCTTTAAATGAGTCCCTGGGAAATGTTATGGGTTCTAACTAAAGCTGTCTAACTCCTACCTTGTAACCTATCCTGTGTAATTCGTTTCTAAGAAACTATTGAAATGTATTTACAGTGAACTTGAAATGGGGAGGGAAGAAAAAAGAAAAACACTGGGATGCATGGATACGATTTTACTGTGTCAGAGACACAGGACTCATACCTATCAACATCTCTGCTTAAAATATAGATTTATCTTTTAACTTTTAAAATCCTGGACAACGCTGGGTAGCTCAGCTAGTTGTTAATAAAAACTATGTAACATAGTCACCAACGACTACTATGTCAGTAAAGACTGGTGGTGTTACATCTACTACATTAATTGAAATTTCTGTCCATCTGAGTGTACCTACACCAGTGATCCAATCTTAATGAAAGTTTACACACATGTTAAGCTAATATTTAGAAGCTGGACTGGCTAATTGGATTTCAATAAAATAGGGTAGATTGGGTCTGGTGGGCCTCTAGAAGAAAAGATTTTATCAGATTTGCTTGAAATACCATTTGAAACAATCTCAAATCTCTCAATACTGATTGGCTGAATCACAAATCCTTCAATACAGATTGGCTGAATTTCAATCCCTCAACTGATTGGTTGAATCTCAAATTATTCAATATTGATTGGCTGATTCTCAAATCCCTCAATACTGATTGGCTGAATCTCAAATTATTCAATACTGATTGTTGAATCTCAAATCCCTCAATACTGATTGGTTGAATCTCAAATCCTCAATACTGATTGGATACTGATCTCAAATCCCTCAATACTGATTGGCTGAATCTCTCATACTGATTGGCTGAATCTCAAATTACTGATTGGCTGAATCTCAAATCCCTCAATACTGATTGGCTGAATCTCAAATTAACTCAATACTGATTGGCTGAATCTCAAATTACTCAATACTGATTGGCTGAATCTCAAATTACTCAATACTGATTGGCTGAATCTCAAATCCCTCAATACTGATTGGCTGAATCTCAAATTACTCAATACTGATTGGCTGAATATCAAATCCCTCAATACTGATTAGTTGAATCTCAAATTACTCAATACTGATTGGCTGAATCTAAAAATACCCCAATACTGGTTGGTTGAATTTCAAATTAATCTATACTGATTGGTATTAGGGTTAGGGTTAGGGCAGGCTACTTTGGGAG
>CM042175.1:54416169-54450246 GCA_023376005.1 Doryteuthis pealeii | reverse complement strand
GTGTTTATTTTTTATGTGTGTATGTGCTTGCCCATGGGTTGTGTGTCTGTTGGGTGTGTGTGTGTTTGTGTGTTGCCTTGCCCAATATGTGTGTGTGTGTGTGATGTGTGTGTGTGTGTGTATCTGTGTGTTGCGATTTAAAAGGTAGAAATTAGAAATTTAATAAAGATTAAATTACAAACGGTGTGTTATGGAGTGTATAGTATGCGTTTGTATATGTATGTTCAGTTGGGTCAAAGAGATGACAATGGACGTTGGTGTATGTGTGTGTATGCATATATTGTTGTATATGCGTAGCTGCAGGGAGTCCGCGCGTGTGTGTGTATTGATGTGTGCCCTAATGTATGTGTGTGTATGACAAGAAGACAATTACATGCATATATGTGTGTATGTGTATGTGCATGGGAAGTCCGTGTGTGTGTGTTGTGTGTATGTTGGTATGTATATGCGTGTATATGTATTGTGTGTATGTACAAAGAAGACCAATGTACAATATACAAAACGTGTGTGTATGTGTGTATATGTATGCGTTTGTATATGTATGCTTCAGTTGGTCAGAAGGAGATTGGACAATGGACGTGTGTGTATGCATATAGGGTGTGGGTATGTGTATTGCATGGGAGCCATGTTCTAATGTGTGTATGTGCATGTGTGTTAGTATGTGTGTGTATGTACAGAGAAGACAATGTACAATATACAAACGGTGTGGTATGGAATTGTATATGTATGCGTTTGTATATGTATGTTCAGTTGGATCAGAAAAATGACAATGGACGCGTGTGTATGCTGTGGTGTATCATATTAATTACATGAGACACCACAATACTTGAAAGATGTCACCTGCCTCGTATTAAGAGTTTAATCCTTAGATCCACATCTTCGTTGGTCAGGTCATCTAGTTCGCATGATTTGCGAATCCCCAAAACAACTATTTTTACGGGAAAGTTCAACTGGCAAATGTCGTCAGTGCAACCCAAATGATGGGTTTAAGAGTGCCTTCAAGGACACTCTGAAGAACACTGCTATTGTGTGGAGAAACTAGGTGAAGCTAGCTTGTAATAGACCTAGCTGGAGAGCCACCATCTGACCTGTCTGTGGAATAATTTGAGTCAACCAAATTAAAACACAAAAATTGAGGGGCTAATAGAATAGGTAATTTTTAGCCCAGCAAACATTCAAATGGAAAGTCCAACAAATAGTTATGTGGAAGAGTATGTCTCTCAGGGTTGCCTGGCTGATTCATCTGAGAAAACCACAAGGATACAGGTCAAATGCTACTGGCACCTAACTATGATGATAAAAAAACAGGATAGGGGTCTACTCGAACACGAGTTACGCCATTATTATTATGCATATATGTTGTGTATGTGTATGTCATGGGAGTCCGTGTGTGTATGTGGTATGCGTATGCGTATGTGAATGCGTATGTGTGTTATTATTATTCATAATATGTGTGTGTATGTGTATGTGCATGGGAGTCCATGTGTGTATGTGTATGTAGGTATGTGTATGCGTATGTGTGGTATGTGTGTTATTATTATGCATATATGTGTGTGTATGGTATGGGAGTCCAATGTGTGTATGTGATGCGTAGTGTATGTGTATTTGTATTATGATATGCAATATATGTGTGGTATGTGTTATGGAGTCCATGGTGTATGGTATGCGTATGTATGTTGTATGTGTGATTATTATTATGCGTATATGTGTGTGTATGTGTATGTGCATGGAGTCCATATGTGTATGTGTGTGGTATGTGTATGCGTTATGTGTGTGTATGTACAGAGAGAAGGACAATGTACAATATTTACAAACGGTGGTGATGGCTGTATATTTGTATTGCGTTTGTGATGTATGTTTAGTTGATCAGAAGAGATGACAATGAGCGTGCTGTAAGTGTGTGGATGCATATATGTGTGTGTATGGGAGTCCATGTGATGTGTGTGTATGTGTATGTGTTGTATATATGTGTTGTGTGCTACAGAGACGACAATGGATGTGTGGTATCGGGCCACACATCTATCATCATTTTTAAAATGTATTTGTTTTAGCATTAATTGATATTCCCTTTTTTTTTTTCTTTCTTTTTTTTAAAAAAACTTTTTAACAGGGACATTGTACTGATTCCTTCATTAAGACTCTTTGAAAGTCTGCAGAACTAGAATCTAAGAATCTCAAAAGTCTGCAAGATCTATCTGTTGTGTAAATCTCATAGGCGAAAAACCAGTCAAGAACTATTGAATCCCATGAGAAAGCTTTCATTTTCCACTGAGATCCTTTGAGTTGAAACGAGATAAGTTTTCAGAAGATTTTTTTGAAAGGAAAACATGGAATCCGGTTAAATCAACTTAACGGACCTAAATCCACCATTCGTATGTCACCCCACAAAAAGAAAAAAAAAAAGTACCAAAAATCAGGAATGTACCGAATTTAATGAAATTTCAGTGTGGATACATTTAATGAATAAAAATAGTAATGCACCAGTTATTTTATTTAAGCGCAGCATATTATTATATATATATATTATTATATATATTATATATATATATATATATATATTATATATAGCCAATTTTTCTAAATCCTTTGACATCTCAAATGATGATCACATTTTCTGAAACACCCTGTACATCTCAAAATGTATCCACATTTTCTAAAACACCCAGTTACATCTCAAAAGATATCACATTTTCTGAAATACCCCAGTACATTCTAAAATGGATATCACATTTTCTGAAACACCCTGTACATCTAAAATGATATCACATTTTTCTGAAACACCCTGTTACATCTCAAATGATATCACATTTCTGAAATACCCTGTAAATCTCAAGATGATATCACACTTTTTCTGAAATACCTGTAACATCTCAAATGATATCACATTTTCTGAAACACCCGGTACATCTCAACTGATAATCACATTTTTCTAAAACACCCAAGTAACATCTTCAGAAAGATATACATTTTCTGAAATACCCAAGTACATCTCAATGATATCACATTTTTTCTGAAACACCATGTAACATCTCAAAATGATAGTCACATTTTTTCTAAAACACTCAGTACATTCTCAAATGATATCACATTTTCTGAAACACCCTCAAAATCTCAATGATATCACATTTTTTCTGAACACCTGTAAATAATCTTGATATCACATTTTTCTGAAACCACCCAGTACATCTCAAATGATATCACATTTTTCTGAAACACCTGTACATCTCCAAATGCATAATCACATTTTTTCTGAAACACCAGTACATCTCAATGATATCACATTTTCTAAAAACACCCAGTACACTCAAAAAGATATACATTTTCTGAAATATCCAGTACAATCTCAAATGATATCACATTTTTCTGAAACACCAGTACATCTCAAAATGATATCACATTTTTTCTGAAACACCCTGTAAATCTTCAAATGATATCACATTTTTTTGAACCCGCCTGTATTATATTGATTTTTTCTTTCTTAATCTTGATTTCTCTGATTTTTATCTTGCAAGCCGTCTACGATGCTACAGTGACCGGACCCCCCTCCGTACGATGTGGTCATTCATCCAAGAATACTATGTAAGCAAATCTGTGCCGGACATAGTAACCAAGCAAGGCAAAACGATAACGCTTGAAGACGAGATTTTCCAGAATGCAAATGAAGGGTGTGTGGAAGCCCCCCCACCTCATATGAGCCAATTTATGAGGACTTCAAGGTTAATGAATTATCGAAACAAGGAAAAAAAAAATTGGAAGGGGGGTCTTTCTTTTCTTTCTTTTTTTTAATTCTATGTCATGTGACCCAACCAGCCAACATGGCTTCTCTCTGAGTGAAATGGTTTTAACCAAGATTTCAGTGGAAGATCACAGAAAAACAAATGTTTTTTGTCGAGCCTTTTGTTATTTCCAATAAAGTCTCACATGATCCAAAGGGGAACAACTCTTGACGGATAAATTATCTATTCAGTTTTCCCATTAACTACCCAAACCTAAACCTAACCCTAGCCTAATCCGTCTTCTTTTTGCCTAGTAGATCTAGATCAATAAATAAATAAATAATTTTATCAGTCAGAGTTGGTTCCCCTTTGATCAGTTAGAACTTTAAAGGAATTACCGTCTTTTTTTTTTTTTTGATAAATGCTATGGTCATGTGCACCCACACCAACATGGCTTCTCGCTGTTCAAAGTTCTTTTTGCCAATTGATTCAGTGAAAGATCACTTGAGAAAATAAAACTGGGGTTTTTTTCGGGCGGGGAGGCGATATGGTGGGAAGGAGATTTTTTTTCACTGTCTGTTTTGTTTACTAAAATGAAGGAAAAAGAATCTTTTTTTTTAAATCTTATCCCCACCCCTACCCCCACAAATTTTTTTATACTGACTTGACCTCCATTAAGAATCCCCACCATCTACAGGCTGCTCCGTTAAGTTTTGTCTCCCCTTACCAAAATATAATATCTTGACTGTAATTCCATGAAATAACAAGGGGCCGGTTAGCCAGTCGGTAGACGTTTGGCATAGAAACCAACAGGTTCCTTAGTTCGATACCGGTCCTCGCCAAACTTCAGTGTATGAGTAGCACAGGGATCTGTGCGGTAAAGTTAAGGAGCTGATGGTAGGTGTGGTGCTCCACCTCAGATGCTGTAAAAAAACAATCTCCTTTGGTCTAGCGCTATTGAAAAAGGGATAGACTCCCTCGCTTCTTGGCTTATACCGACATTAGGCCCGCGGCGACTTTACTTTTTACTTAACAATGAAATTATCCACTAGGGGTTCTTTTATTGTTCTGTTTGTTTTCTGAAAATGAAGGGAAAAAAGAATCTTTTTTTTTAAATCTTATCCCCCCCCACACACACAGCACACAAAAAAAAAATGTTCTTTTCATACTGACAATCATTCTATTTTATAATCCCACCATCTACAAGCTTGCCTCCGTAAGTTCTGTCACCCCTTACCAAAATATTAACTCCTAATTAATCGACTATTAAGTACATGAAATAACCACTGGAAATGCAATTTAAAAAAAAAAAAGATTAGTATTATCATTACATTATCATAATTAATGATACTAGCAAATTATATGCACCCTCCGGGTGCAAGTATTTAAGTTTTGATACATAAAATATCATATTAGAATTAGAAAGGCTAATGAAACTGAATAAGAATCAGATAAAAAGATTTTGGAAAGAGGATATAATCGGAAAATAGAACAACTTTCAAACTAACTCTTCCATCATTTTCCATTACTCCCATCTTTCATTGGTAAATTTTCCTAAATTTAACTTTTAGTTTAAAAAATAGGAAGTAAAGAATAATATTACAGGTATTTCTTCTGTTAATGGATTTCTTTTGGAGATTTATCCCCAAATTTTCTCATATCAATAAGATAAAACCAAAACAATTAGAAATCAATAATACTAAGCATATATTTATTAAAATCAATATTTTTTAAGATCAATATGCAAATTAGCCTCCATTCCCTGTAAAACCTCTATTTTGTTGTATTATATAAATTACAATTGACATGTTTTGTATTAATATTGTTAACAGTTCTTAGATGATGTAAAACAATTTTATTGTAATTGAGGGTTAAATAAAAAATAAAATCATGGAGAATGTGGTGTAAATAACAAATGGAATTGTGACTTGGATAGTAATATAGTTTCGGTTACAAATAGACAAACCCCAATCTCCATTATAATAATAGATGATATATATTATCATTATTGTTAATGTGGTTTGGAGCCCAAGACTCATCAAGCACACAAAAACTCATTGGAGGGAGTCCAGAGAGAGCTACTAAATTAGTGAATAATTGTAAAATCCTTTCGGATGAAGAAAGACTTAGGGAACATTGACTTACCAAGCTCTGGTTTTTCGACTATGAGAGGAAATGACGAAGCCGTACAAATACACGCATGGTTTCTATTTCAGCGAACTCTTTGACCTACTAAACATGCTCAAAATACCTATTACAAGGGAATAATTAAAACTCCTTAAAAATCTTTAAAGCAAACGCAAGACAAAATTATTTTAAGCATCAGGAGATGGTGGAATACTGGAATAAACTACCTTTCAATCAGTAGTGAATGCCCCATCTCTAAAACTCCTTCAAGGACAAAGTTGGATTATCTGTGGAATGACATAAATATTCAGTGGATTTAAAATGAATATTTGTAAGAACAGCTGACAGGTCTCAACCTAATATACTAGGCTGAAAAGATATTATTATATTATACTAGCAAAATATATCACCCTCGGGTGAAAGTATTTAAGTGCTTATTGATAAAATATTATATTAAATTAGAAAGGCTAAGAAACTAAATAAGAATGCAGAAAAATGATTTGAAACAGAGGGAGTTATAATAGAAAAATAGAACAACTGAAACGTTACTTCTTCCATCATTCTCGTCTTTCATTGTTATTTTTTCTAATTAAGTATTTATTAAAAGAGGAAGTAAAAAGAATATAAAGGACAGTTATTTTTTCTTGTTAGATGTATTTCTTTTAACTAAATACTTAAATTAGAAAAAAATAAACAATGAAAGACGAGAATGCATGGAAGAGTAAAGTTTCGAGTTTTTCTATTTTTTCTATTATACTCCCCTCTATTTCAAATCATTTTTATCGGCATTCTATTGCAGTTCATTAGGGGCCCCCTTTTTTTTTTTTCCTTTTTAGAATTTTTTTTTTAAAATTAATATTTTTGATCACATTAAGACTTAAATACTTTCACCCGAGGGTGCATAATTGCTAGTAATAATAATAATTAATATCTTTTCAGCTAGTATATTAGGTCTGAACCTGTCAGCGTTCCTTACAAATATTCATTTAAATCCACTAATATTTAATTCATTCCACGATTATCCAAAACTTTGCCTTGAAAGAAGTTAGAGATGGGGCATTCACTACTGATGAAGGTAGTTTATTCCATGTATCACCCACTCTGTAGCTAAAATAATTTGTCTTGCGTTTGCTTTACAAGATTTTAAGAGTTTAATTTAGTCCCCTTGTATAGGTATTTTGAAGCAATGTTTAGAGTCAGAGTTCGGCTGAATAGAAACCATGCGTGTTATTTGTAGGCTTCGAGCATATCCCCTCTCATACGTCGAAGAAAAACCAGACTTGTAAGTCAAGTTCCTAAGTCTTTCTTCATTACGACAGGGATTTTTAAATTATTCACTAATTTGAGTAGCTCTCCTCTGGACTCCCTCAATGAGTTTTGTGTCCTTGATGAGTCTTGGGCCTCCAAACCACATTAGCAATATGATAAAATATTCATCTTATTATTTATAATGAATGCAGGGTTTGTATTTGTTAACCGAAACTATATTACTATACAAGTCACAATTCCATTTTGTATTTTACACCACAGTTCTCCCATGATTATTTTTTATTTAACCTCAATTATCAATTAAAGTTGTTTTACATCATTAAGGACTGTAACAATATCTTACATACAAATAACATGCAATTTATTTAATATATACAAAAATAAGGTTTACAGTGTGAATGGAAGGCTAATTTGCATATTGATCTAAAAAAATTTGATTTTAATAAATATAGCTTATATTATTGATTTCTAATTGTTTGTTTGTATCTTATTGAATATGAGCAAAAATCTTGGCGGATAAATCTCAAAGAAATCCATAACAAGAAGAAAATACCGTAATATGATCTTACTTCCTAGTTTTGAACTAAATATTAAGATTTTAGGGAAAATTTTACAATGAAAGATTGGGAGTTAATGGAAAATGATGAAGAGTTAGTTTCAAAAGTTTGTTCTATTTTCGATTTATATCCCCTCTGTTCCAAATATTTTTATCTGAATTCTTATGCAGTTTCATTAGCCTTTCTAATTGAATATGATATGTTTATGTGTATCAAAAACTTAAATTACTTGCACCCGGAGGCTGCATATATTTGCTATATCATTAATTATGATATGTAATGATAATATAATCTTTTTTTTTTTTTAAATTGATTTCCATGTGGCCTTTTTTCATGTACTTATAGTCCGAATTAATTAGGAGTTATATTTTCGTAAGGGTGACAGAACTTTCGAGCAGGCGTTGCTAGATGGGTGGGATTATAAAATAGATCGTTGTCAGTATGAAAAGAACATTTTTTTTGTGTAGTGTGTGTGTGGGGGGGGTGATAAGATTTAAAAAAAAAGTTCTTTTTCCCTTCATTTCAGAAAACAAAAACAGACAATTAAAAAACCCCTAGGTGGATTAATTTCATGTAAGTAAAAGTAAAAGTCGTTCCAGGGCGGCCTAATGTCAGCGTTATCAGCCAGACAGCAGGAGCTATCCCCTTTTCAATAGCCTTAGACCAAGAGATTGTTTTTTAGCATCTGAGTTGGAGCACCAACACCTACCTCAGCTTCGACTGACCGCAGCAGATCCCTTGCTGACTCAACACTGAGTTGGCGAGGCACCGGTATCAACTAGGAAACCTTGTGTTTCTAGCCAAAACGCGCTACCGACTGAGCTAAACCGGCCCCTTGTTATTTCATGGAATTACAGCTTCAAATATTATATTTTGGTAAGGTGACAAAACTTACGGAAGCAGCCTGTAGATGGTGGGGGATCTTAAATGGATGGTGCAAGTCAGTATAAAAAAAAAAAATTTTGTGAGGGGGTAGGGCGTGGGGATAAGCATTTAAAAAAAAAAGATTCTTTCCCTTCTTTTAGTAAACAAAAACAGGACAGTGAAAAAAAAAAATCCTCCTTTCCACACAATCGCCCTCCCCCCCCCGAAAAAAAACCCAGTTTATTTTTCAGGATCTTTCACGAATCATTGGCAAAAGAACATTTGACACAGCGAGGAAGCCATGTTGGCTGGTTGTTCACATGACCCATAGCATTTATCAAAAAAAAAAAAAAAAGACGTTAATGCCTTTAAGTCTAACATGATCAAAGGGAACCACTCGTGACTTGATAAATTATTTATTTATTATTGATCTAGATCTACTAGGAAAAAAGAGACAGGATTAGGCTTAGGGTTAGGGTTTAGGGTTGGGTTAGTTAATGGGAAAATGAATAGATTAATTTATTCAGTCAAAGAGTTGTTCCCCTTTGATCATGTTGAACTATTGAAATAACCAAAAAGGCTCGACAAAAAAACATTTTTTGTTTTTCTGTGATCTTCCACTGAGATCATTGGTTAAAACACCATTCACTCAGAGAGAAGCCATGTTGGCTGGTGCGCTCCACATGACCATAGAATTAAAAAAAGAAAGAAAAGAAAGACCCCCCCTCCCAATTTTTTTTGCCTTGTTTCATAATTCATAAACCCTTGAAGTCCATAAATTTCCTTTCATATGAGGGTGGGCTTCCAACACCCTTCATTTGCATTCTGGAAATCTCGTCTCAGCGTTATCGTTTGCCCTCTGCGTGCGTTCACTATGTCCGCACAGGAATTTGGTACAAGTATTCTTGGCTGATGACCACATCGTACGGAGGAGGGGTCGTCACTGTACATACGTAGACGGCTGAAAGATAAAAAATCAGAGAATCAAAGATAAGAAGAAAAAAACCAATATAATTACAGGCGGGTTCAAAAAAATGTGATATCATTTGAGATTTACAGGGTGTTTCAGAAAAATGTGATATCATTTGAATGTACTGGGTGTTTCAGAAAAATGTGATATCATTTGAGATGTACTGATATTTCAGAAAATGTGATATCTTTGAGATGTACTGGGTGTTTTAAGAAAAAATGTGATATCATTTGAGGATGTACTGGGTGTTTCAGAAAAATTGTGATATCATTTGAGATGTACAGGGGTTTCAGAAAAATGTGATATCATTTGAGATGTACGGTGTGTTTCCAGAAAAAATTGATATTCAAGATATTTACAGGTGTTCAGAAAATGTGGATAATCATTTGAGATTTTGAGGTATTTGTTTCAGAAAAATGTGATATCATTGAGATGTACGAGTGTTTAGAAAAAAATGGATATCATTTGAGATGTTACATGGTGTTTCAGAAAAAATGTGATATCATTGGATGTACTGGGTATTTCAGAAAAATTGAGATATCTTAGATGTACTGGGTGTTTTAGAAAAAATGTGATATCAGTTTGAGATGCTACCGGTGTTTTCAGAAAAATGTGAATTCATTTGAGATGGTACAGGTATTTTCAGAAAAAAATGTGATATCATTTGAGATTACAGGTATTTCAGAAAAATGTGGATTATCATTGAGATGGAACAGGGTTTTCAGAAAAATGTATATCATTTTAGATGTACAGGGTGTTGTCAGAAAAATGTTGATATCATTTAGATGTACTGGCGTATTTCAAAAATGTTTATAATCTTTGAGATGTACGGGTGTTTAGAAAAATTGATATCATTTGAGATGTACAGGGTGTTTCAGGAAAAATGTGATATCATTGTGAGATGTCCAAGGCATTCAGAAAAGAATTGCTATATTATAATAATATATATATATATATATATATATATATATATATATATATATATATATATGCTGCGCTTAAATAAAATAACGTGCAATTATATTTTTATTCATTAATGTATCAACACTGAAAATTTCATTAAATTCGGTTAATTCCCTGATTTTTGTATTTTTTTTTCTTTTGGTGGGTGACATACGATGGTGGACATTTAGGTCCGTTAAGTTCGATTTAACCGGATTCCATGTTTTCCTTCAAAAAAACTCTGAAACTTATCCGTTTTTCAAAATCAAAGATACTCAGTGGAAAATGAAAGCTTTCTCATGGGATATTCAAGAGATTCTGACTGGTTTTCCTATTGAGATTTACACACAGATAGGATTCTTGCAGACTTTTGAGATTCTTAAGATTCTAGTTCTGCCAGACTTCAAAGAGTCTTATGAAGGAATCAGTAAATGTCTGTTAAAAAGTTTTAAAAAAAAAGAAAGAAAAAAAAAAAGATCACTTAATGCTAAAACAAATACATTGTTAAAAATGATAGATAGATGTGTGGCCCGATACACACATCCATTTGTCGTCTTGTACACACACACATATATAACACACATACACATACACACACATAACATGGACTCCCAACACACACATATATGCATACACACACATTTACACACGTCCATTGTTCATCTTTCTGACCAAACTGAAATACATACACCAAACCATACATATACACACATACACCACACCGTTTGTATATTGTACATTGTCTTCTCTGTACATACACACACCATACGCATACACATAACACACACATACACATATGGACTTCCCATGCACATACACATTAAACACACACATTATAAGCATAATAATAATACACATAACACATACAACGCATACCACATATCACACATGACTTCCCATACACATACACACAGCATATATGCATAATAATAAATACAACATACACTATACATACGCATACACATACACACATGACTCCCATACACATACACACACATATATCATAATAATAACACACTACACACACATACGCATACACATACACCTACATACACATACACACATGGGACTCCCATGCACATACACATACACACACATATATGAATAATAATAACACACACATACGCATTCACATACGCATACGCATACACATACACACACGGACTCCCATGCACATACACATACACACACATATATGCATAATAATAATGGCTGTCAACTCGTGTTCGAGTAAGACCCTATCCTGTTTTTTTTATCATCATAGTTAGGTGCCAGTAGCATTTGACACTGTATCCTTGTGTTTTCTCAGATGACTCACCAGGCCAACCCTGGAGAGACATACTCTTCCACATAAACTCCATGTTGGAACTTCTCCACTTTGAATGTTGCTGGGCTAAAAATTACCCTTTCTAATAGCCCGCTTCAATTTTTGGTGTTTAATTTGGTTGGACTCAAATTATTCCACAGACAGGTAGATGGTGGCTCTCCAGCTAGGTCTATTACAAGCTAGCTTCACCTAGTTCTCCACACCAATAGCAGTGTTCTTCAGAGTGTCCTTGAGGCACTCCTTAAACCTCAATTTGGGTTTGCACTGACGACATTTGCCAGTTGAGATTTCCCCGTAAAATAGTTGTTTTGGGGATTCGGCAATCATGCGAACTAGATGACCTGACCAACGAAGATGTGATCTAAGGATTAAACTCTTAATACGAGGCAGGTGACATCTTTCAAGTATTGTGGTGTCTCATGTAATTATATGCATACACACACATACACACGCGTCCATTGTCATCTTTTCTGATCCAACTGAACATACATATACAAACGCATACATATACATTCATACACACACCGTTTGTATATTGTACATTGTCTTCTCTGTACATACACACACATACATATACACACATGCACATACACACATAGACACATGGACTCCCATGCACATACACATACACACACATATATGCATACACACACGTCCATTGTCATCTCTTCTGACCCAACTGAACATACATATACAAACGCATACATATACACACATACACACACCGTTTTGTATATTGTACATTGTCTTCTTTGTACATTACACACACATACATTACACGCATTTATACATACACATACACACACACACACACACACGGACTCCCATGCACATACACATACACACACATATATGCATGTACATTGTTTCTTTGTACATACACACACATACATATACACACATACACATACACACACACACGCGGACTCCCATGCACATACGCATATACACACATATATGCATACACACACATACACACACGTCCATTGTCATCTCTTCTGACCCAACTGAACATACATATACAAACGCATACATATACACTCATACACACACCGTTTGTATATTAATCTTTATTAAATTTCTAATTTCTAACCTTTTTAAATCCAACACACAGATACACACACACCACACACACACACACACACACACACATATGGGCAAGGCACACACACAAACACACACACACCCAAAACAGACACACACACATGGGCAAAGCACATACACACATAAAAAATAAACACACACACAACACACACACCACAAAAGAGAGAGAGAGAGAGAGAGAGAGAGAGAGAGAGAGAGAGAGAGAGAGAGGCAAGTTCCACCAAAGATCAAGAGGTGAATTTGATGGACATGGAAATTACACACGCACCCCCGCCCCCATAAATTAACAAACAGACAACTGCTTAATAATAAAAAAAAGGGTAGGCCAAACCTGGAATGATAATCAAATATTATTGAACACACACACACATACATATACACGCATACACACACCGTTTGTATATTAATCTTTATAAAATTCTAATTTTTAACCTTTTTAAATCCAACACACACACACACACACACACACACACGCACACACACAAATAGATATGGGCAAGGCACACACACAAGCAAACACACACACACCAAACAGACACACACACATGGCAAGGCACACACACATACAAATAACACACACACACACATGGCAATGAGACTTAAGAACATGCACACACACACGCACACAAACATACAAAACACACACACACACCACACCCAACACACACACAACATGGCAAGGCACACACACACATACAAATAACACACACACACACATGGCAATGGGACTTAAGAACATGCACACACACACAAACACACACACACACACACACACACACACACACACAGAGAAAGGCAAGTTCCACCACAGATCCAGAGGTGAATTTGATGGGCATGGAAATTACATACACACACACACACACATACACACACACACATTTTACAGACAAAAATAGATTACAAAAAGTTGCCATTTTTCACTGACCCCACCAAATTTGGAGAGCTAATAATCAATATAATTCCGCCAATTTTTGGAATTGGAAGCTCAAATTTTGGGGATTGTCTAACTTTAACACAGTCCACATCTGTACAAAATTTCAGAAAAATTGAAGTGGGTGACAATTTAACTTTTTTCTTTGACATGGAATTGCCCATTTTCGTTGCAATAATTTGTGCATCAAGTGTTTTTTTTTATTTACAATTACATGCAGTATGACAAAGTGATTAAAGGTAGATGCAATATCAAAATTTCAGGTGCAGTTCAAGTGAGAACATACAACAGTAGTTTTACCTGTTAAAGAAAGATGGCCGAGGGCTATGTGGGCTTCCTGGGGCACTAAAGAATAGGAAGAAGTAGAAAAAAAAAGTTTATTTCTTATTATTATGAATTTTATGAGATTAGGATATAAATATAATTATTTTTTTGATCATCTGATTTTTTTATTAGATACAATTTTTGTAGAACTTGTGAATAAGAATGGTATTAAAGAAGTTTTAATATATCTATATATATAAGAGGAAGTTTGGTATGTACGTGTCGATGTATAACTCCGAAAAGGGAGAGCACTAAATTGTTGTAGAACTTATGAATAAGAACAGTAATAAAGAAGATTTAATATATATATATATATATATATATATATGTGAGTGTGTGTGGGTAAAATAAGGAATGAACCGGAACTACACATTTTTGTCTGAGTTTTGTTCTTTCATTCCTTATTTTACCCCATTCTGTTAGATTCATTCCAACCCCATTTTCCTCATATATTATATATATATATATATATATATATATATATATATTATATATTTAACCCCTCCACACCAGCAGGATGTGGCGCATGGTCAATTTCTTAAGTGGAGTTTAACAGGTTTGAATTCAGAGTTTTCCTTCTCCTAGATAGGTTTCCTTACCAAGTTTGAAAAGCACAGTCTGCCCTACTATTTATCCATAGGTAGAGGGAGTATAGTTGGATGAATACCTTTCCCAAGAGTATTAGCGCTATGTGAAATGAAAACAGTTTCATCCAGGATTTGAACTGGAGTTTAAACTTGCTTACTAAGATGTTATAGATCAGCTGGTTAGCCACTAATTCTTTTTAAAATGCAAAATGTTTTATTTGTTTTATCAAAGTTCAAAATGTTTTATCCTTTGTTTTATTAAAGTTCAAAATGTTTTATCACTTGTTTTTATTAAAGTTCAAAATGTTTTATCACTTGTTTTTATTAAAGTTCAAAATGTTTTATCACTTGTTTTATTAAAGTTCAAAATGTTTTATCACTTGTTTTTATCAAAGTTCAAAATGTTGTATCACTTGTTTTTATCAAAGTTCAAAATGTTTTATCACTTGTTTTTATTAAAGTTCAAAATATTTTATCACTTGTTTTTATTAAAGTTCAAAATGTTGTATCACTTGTTTTTATCATAGTTCAAAATGTTTTATCACTTGTTTTTATCAAAGTTCAAAATGTTTTATCACTTGTTTTATTAAAGTTCAAAACTGTATTAATCCTTTTTAAGCACAAAAATTAATTTATTAAAAGTCAAAAATTTAGTTTTTCAAAGTACAAAAAGTTTTATTAATTTAATGTTATTGTCTTATTAAAAATTATTACACATTTTATTAAATTACAAAAAATGTTATTACTTGTTTTATCAAAGTTCAAAAAAGTTTATTAATTCAAAAATTTAAAGTACAAAAAGTATCAATCATTGTTTTTTTCATAGTCGAAAAAACTTTATTAATTTTTTTTATTTGTGTACAAAAGGTTTTATTATTTGTTTTATTAAAGTCTAATAATTTTACTTGTTTTAATACAGTACAAACATTTTTTTTTAATTAGAAGAAATTTTTAAAGTACATTTTTTATTAATCGTTTTATTAAAAAAAGAAGGAGAATCAAAGTGTAGGTAGGCGGGGAAGGTAAGAAGGATAGAAGGAATGGAAGAAAGAAAAGAAGAGAAGATGGTTTGGTTTGGTTTGTTTTATGGCATATCAACCTTAGTGGGTCATTTAATGCTGACAAAATTTTGAAATAAATTCATGGATATTCAATTTTTTTTTATAAACACATTTTTCTATTTAACCCACTAGCAACAGATAACATCCTCCGGGCGTCGTAAAAATTAATTTTTGAAAGACATTGCCTGAGAGGGTGGGAGTTAAAAATTCAATGTCACAGGGTTTGTATCATAAGTAAGACAAATCCTCATATTTATTAAAGGAGTAAAAAAAAAAAATAAATAAAACAATTTGAAATGAAAACTGAGCCCCGTCTCTCTCAAATAAAATGTTGCATGCATGTAATAATGAAACAATTATTTTGAATATTTTCCACATCAATTTTACACAAAATCGTAGGTATTTATTTATTTGTAAACTTTTTAGTTAACTTCTTGTTACTGTAAGAAAAAAAGGGACGAGAGTAAAAAACAATTTTTAAAATTGCTTACTCAAATTTTGAGTGTATATAGCATAAGAATATGGTGACGTAATCTGTGATGTTGAGCTATGACGTAGTTTTTGTTACAGACAGAAATACAGACAATCTCCATTATTAATAGATTTTAATTGTTTTAATTAAGTGCAAAAAGTTTTTTTTAATTAAAAGAAATTTTAAAGTACATTAAAAAATTTAATCGTTTTATTAAAGTACAAAAAGAAGAGGAATGAAAGTGTAGAAGAAGGCAGGAGGGGAAGGTAAGAATAATAGAAGGAATGAAGAAAGAGAAGAAGCGAAGAAAAAAGAAATGAATGAAGGGAAAGAAAGAACAAAAGAAAGAAAGAAGGATGGATTGAAATAAGCAGAAGAAGGAAAGGAAAGGAAAGGAAAGAAAGAACAGAAGGAAAAAACAAAGAGAAAGAAGGTAGAAAAAACATTGAAAAAAGATATTGAATATGAATGAAAGAGGAAGGAAGGTGGGGAAGGAAGGAAAGAAAGAAAGAAGAAAAGTGGAGAAATGTGTTCAAGAAAGAAGGAGGGGAAAGAAGAACAAAAACAAAAAAAAAAAAACGAATGGAAAGAAGGTAGAAAAAGGAAGAAGAAAGAAGTAAAGAAGTTTACAAATTAATGAAGGAGAAATTTTTTTTTAAAAATGAAGGAAAAGAAAAATTATTAGATGATGAAAAGAATTAAGCCTAAAGGAAAATACATAGGAACAAAAAAAAAAGAAAAAGAGAAAAGAAAGAACAACAGACCCATAAAAGTTTGTTAAAATAGATATAGGCATTGTATATATATATATATATATATATATACTTTATATATACCTTATATTTTGTCTGTAACAAAAACTACGTCACTGCTTATGTCACATTACCCAAAATCGTCATAACATAGAATAAATACACTCAAAATTTGAACATGCAGCATTAGACAGTCCTCATTGTTTTTTAAAACAAGTTTTAATAAATACATGACTGGTATTATATATCTATATATAGTTTGTTTTATTTTAATACATATTTAAAGTTTACATTTCAAATTGTTTTATTTTTTAATCCTTTAATGAATTTGATGATTTTATTTACTTAGGGTACAAACTCGCTGACATTGAATTTTTTACTCCCACCCCTCAGGCAATATGTTTCAAAAATCTATTTTTACATCGCCTGGAGGGCGTTTTTTATTTTGCTAGTATATATAAAAATTCCTGTGACAAAGTGCTCGGTAAATATAATATAAAAAAGTGAGTTAGTGTTACAAAAATCATGGCAGGTGTTTGGATTTCGTGAAAAAAAAAAATTGGAAAATATTATTAATGAAAAAGACATTTGCATAGGACACCCAGTGAGAATTAAGCTCATTATCGTACAAGTAAATTAGTTTAGGAAATCTAATCTGATTAAAAAAAAATGGAAATTCTTCCAAGTTACCACTTAATGCTGTTATATATATATATATATATATATATATATATATATATATATATACGCTATTCATGTATATGAATATTGTCCCTATCTTCATTGTTATTTGTACAACGTTTCAGCTGATATGCCCTCCAGCCTTCTTCAGGTATTTCTTGTCGGACTCGGGAACCTTTTTGGAGCTGGGGAACCTTCTTTTTGTGATGGCTCCCGATTATGACAAGAAAGTACCTGAGTTCGAAAACAAGGTTCCCGAGTTTGAAGTAAATTTTTCAGTTATGCAATTCAAATTATCTTGATCTACCATCTGATGAGACAAAATTTTGGGGAGCTATATTAAATCTACTTAGATTTATAAAGGCCCCAATTTTGGTCGAAATAGATTTATTATGGAATAACGGTGTTGAGTTTTTCCTTCCTTTCTAAGATAAATATTGCTCTGTATATAATCTAAAAAGATTATCATACATTGAGCTCTCTGTAGTGATTTAAAGATTCACTGTATTTTTATACATACTGGATCATACAATATTAATACAGTGTGTCTTAGAAATCACATATAGAATCATCCATTACTACCAGGTTTTGGATACCACACACATATATATATATATATATATATATATATATAATATATATATATATATATTGTATATATACAACTGGTTTTAAGCCAATTAGACAGATTTGTTTAGATTGGAATAACCTTTTTAAAACTAATACTGATTCAAACATAAATACGTTTAATAATTTCTTAAGAGAGACAAATCAATTTGACAATGACATCGACAGAAATTGACATTACAAAAAATATTTACTTTGAAATGATTTTGTTGGGTAAAGGACCCCACCAACAATTTTCTATTTGAGTCCTGCACTGTCTAGGGACGGTCTAGTATATTCTATAAAAAATATTTTTCGTAAAAGTAATCCCCCTTTCAGTCCAATCCAATCTAGCTATCCTTTCCCTTCTTGTCGTGACATACACTAAAGTTTTGGTAGGTGTGTGGGTAGTTACAAATGTATTGCCTGGTCTATATAATAACTTTGAGAATTTGTGAGTCCATTCAAATATATTAGTTCAGAGTAGGTTTGATTGACAAGTGTTGCCCCTTGGGTCAGTTTTGGTACCATTGGCAGGGACTGGATGGTTTTAGTCATGTGATCAGGCTACTATACAAAGTTAGAAAGTGTTGTTTTGAAATCTAAGCATTGCACAAGGAGTGCCTGTTGTATATGATAATTGTGAGAGTTTGTGAGTTCATTCAAATATATTATTTGCCCCTGGGGTCAGTTTTGGTAGCATTGGCTGGGACGGGATGGTTGTTTTGAAACCTAACCATTACACAAGGAGTGCCTGGTGCATATGATAGCTGTGAGAGTTTGTGAGTTCATTCAGATTGATTTTAAGAAATATTAAAAAAAATTGACTTGTGCTTGAAAAGTTGATAAATATGACAATAGTGAGAAACGGTGAAACACTTGACAATTGTGAATCAATTTCTGTAGAGAGAAACATTGTGCTTGGTGGTAAGAAAACTATTTAGACAATTCTGATTCAATTTACCTTGTGTAGACTGGAGGCAAGGGACTGTATGGAGTGCTAGTAATAAAGAAAATCAAGATAAAGAGAGATACAGAGAGATAGAAAAATAAATAAATAAATAAATATATATATGTTTATTTGAACAGCATTTTTTCATTTATGCATGTTTAATTAAACAAAAGACACATCTCCTGTTTAACAATTTTATTTGTGATTTTTTCAAGTTTTCTGGCCCAACTTTTTAATATTTGGGTGGAATTCGTGGATTAGTCCAACAAAATAATGTTACTGCAACCACGCCTGATAATAAGGTAAAATTGATTATTTATTATACAAAATTCAAAACAACTAACCTCGTTGTCCGCAACAATTCCTCTCCCAGACAATTCGGCTTAATGAGACCAATGTAGTATACAGATTTAAATGTCCCTTACGAGATTGCAGTCTCCCAGAAAATGAAAACACATACATTGGTTTTACCTCAATGACATTGTCACGTCGTCTAACTCTCCATTTGACAGATAGTAGCTCCATTTCACAACACCTAAAATTACATTCATGCCCCCACTCTAATTACCGAAATATTCTAATAGAAAATACACACATTCTGCGCAAAGAAAAAAAAAACAAAAAAAAAAACTCCAAATACTAGAAGCTTTATACATAAAACAATACAAACCATCCTTAAAGAAAATTAATTTCCAATGCAGTACACACATTTTAAATGCCTATAGCACATTTCCCATCAATTCTTCTCCTTCCAGCCTCCACATCCATTAATATACATTGAAAAAACTGGAACACATCACCCCTGATGATGGCACTTCGAAGTGCCGAAAGGACATGAACTTTGGTGGACTAATCCACAAATGCCACCTAAATATTAAAAAGTTGGCTAGAAAACTTAAAAAGATCACAAGTAAAATTGTTTAACAGGAGATGTGTCTTTTTTTAAATTCACCATGCATAAATATATATATATATATATATATATATATATACAAGATATATATATATATATATATACAAGATATATATATATATATATATATATATATATATATATATATATACAAGATTTTTTGTACTTTCTGATGCACCTTGTATTCTGAAAAAAAAAAAATTATGTTCCATTCAATAATCTTTTTCAGAATACAAGGTGTGTCAAAAAAGTATCAAGTTTAAAGCTGTATTTACCAAGATAGAAATGAAGAATGAATGAAACGTTTTTTTTCAGAATACAAGGTGTGTCAAAAAGTACAAAAAGTCAATACTTTTTTGACACACGATATATAAATATATATAAAGTGTTGTTATGTATCCAATGGGAGAGAATTAGATATTTTATAAAAAAGAAAGTCCATAATATGGACTATGTTTTTTAAAAGATTTTTAAAATTTTACTTCAACAAATGTTTCAGATCTCCTGGTATCTTCTACAGGCTATATATATAATATATATATATATAAAGAGAGAGAGAGAGAGAGAGAGAGAGAGAGAGAGAGAGAGAGAGAGAGAGTATTGTAAGTTCCTTTGTTAATGATTGCAAATGGACGGTTCTCAGTATCAGTGCTTAAGTAGTCACCCAGTCGCGCATTACGGCTGTTGATTGGTGGAGGAATAAACCACGTGACCTCGCACAATCTATAAATTCAGGTGGTGTATTGCAGGACACCTTATATATAAAAATATTCCAGCAGTTTCTTTTTACCTTAGAATACTTAGTGTAACTTATAACCGAGTTCAACAGGAACATTGATGGAAGGAAACATTGGCTGAAATAATGTGTATATAACAGTAAAGATGAGGACAACAGTCCGAAAAATCTAAAATACACATAGCGATTGTCTGCCCCTGCTGGGTTATCTTCTCTTGCTGCCAGGATTTTGCCACTAGGTGGCACTACTAGCTGGGTATTTAAACTCAGGAAGCTCTTTGTCTCTCTCTTGGTCAGGCATCCACAAAGGTGGACTAGACACGTGGTTTCTCTGTCCATTAAGTAGGTGAGGGGCTTTAGCCCCCTCCCCCAATTAACAGTAAGTGACTCGTACATTTGTTATGAACTCTTTGTTACTTCCCAAGGACTTACATTGTCTCTGTTTGTAACTTGTGATATATAACATGTTTCATGTGCTCAGACAATAAAGTCTGTATTATTGTTATATTGTACCTCTTTGTTGGGATTTCATTATATATGTATTCACCTACGTTGGAAGGTTTCTCTGAAGCCTTCTAATGTATTATAAGAACCAGTTTTGGTCAGTAAAGCCAAAACCACACATACAAGTAATTGACTCTTATATTCAGTAAGAACTCTTTCTTACTTCTCAAAGACTTTCGTCCTAACCATTGTATTTTGTTATATATGTTATGTTCCATGTGCTCAGACAATAAAGTCTGTATTGCTGTTATATTGTACTTGTTTGGATTTCCTTATGTATATATTCACCTAAGTTGGAATATTTCTCTAAAGGCCTTCTAATGTATTTTAAGAACCAGTTTTGGCCACTAAACACAAAACCACATATTTAAATCTTATAGGGAGCAAATTTTCTGTGAGTATCTTGTTATATATATATATATCATGTTCCATGCGCTCAGACAATAAAGTCTGTATTGTTGTTATATTGTACTTCTCTGTTTGGATTTCCTTATGTACGTATTCACCTAAATTGGAAGGTTTCTCTAAAGCCTTTTAATGTATTATAAGAACCAGTTTTGGCTACTAAAGTCAAAAATACACATTTGATTCTTATAGAGATAACTGTTATGCTAAATGGGCCTTAAATGTATATTTAAGTACAAAGGATAATAGGTAAACAATGTGTATATAACAGTAAAGATGAGGACAACAGTCTGAAAAATCTTAATTATACAGATAACTGCCATGCTAAATGGGCCTTAAATGTATATCAAAGTACGTAGAATAATAGGTAAATGTGTGTATAGTTTGGTTTGGTTTGTTTTGTTTTATGGTACATCAACCTCAGTGGGTCATTTAATGCTGACTAAGTTTTGAAATAAATTCATTTTTAATGGATACTCAATTTTTTATAAACTCATGTTTTTCTATTTAACCCATAGATGGGACCCTAATAGGTACTACCACTCCGGGTGGACCTGGGAGCAATGGGGGATAAAGGGATGCTCCACATTCCCCAAACCTCCAGAAGGGGAGCCTCACCATCAGAGTTTAACATCATTCCCAGGACATGTAGACCCTCAGTCACCGTCTTCTAGCACCCATATGATAAAAAGGGTTGGGGTTTGCCATAAAGGCAATAGGGTTGGGGAAATCATATAGGTGCTTGACGTGACCAGTCAATTGATTGGAGAGGGCCTCTCTGAACATCCGTCTAGCCTAAGTAAGGGTCTAAGTGGAGTGTTGCATGTTATGGACCGTTCATCCACCAGGATTCCGTCCTTAAGCATCACTGTTTGCTATCCACAGCCAACAAGTGGTCTCATTTGGGGGGTCTTACCCATCTGCAGAGGTGTATTTGGTGTATTCTAACGCCCCAACTGACAGGGCTGGATATCAAGTGATTGGTATGTTCATGTCTCTAAAGACTTTCTTTACTGACTGTTGCACCCGAAACTTTTTCTTTACCAGATAGTCAGTGTGTTTCCACTCCATTGACTGTCTTTTGAACAGAGGTCTGTCATCAAATCTTTGGTAGCTGAGAAGTGCAAACCATGTGGAATTTACAGAAGAATATGATGTGATTATTTTGATCTCACAAAAATATTTCCTTTGGGGCTATTCAAAATGGCAGCAGACCGAACAGTGCACCAGGCTTGAACAGAGGTCTGTCATCAAATATTTGGTAGCTGAGAAGTGCAAACCATGTGGAATTTACAGAAGAATATGATGTGATTATTTTGATCTCACAAAAATATTTCCTTTGGGGCTATTCAAAATGGCAGCAGACCGAACAGTGCACCAGGCTTGAACAGAGGTTTGTCATCAAACATTTGGTGGCTGAGAAGTGCAAACCATGTGAAATTAATAGAAAAATGTATGATGTGTATGATGGTGGTGGTGGTGGGGGGTGAGTCTTACTCCTCTGCAGAGGTGCAGTTGGTGTATTCTAAAGCCCCAGCTAATAGGGTCGGGGCAATCATATAGGTGCTAGGGCTTTCCGTGACCAGCTGATTGATCGGATGGGGTCTCTCTGACCACCCGTCTAGCCTAAGTGTTGCATGTCATGGACTTTTCTGTCCTTAAGCATCACAGGTCGCCACCCATGATCAACAAGTAGACTCATTTGGGGGTGTCTTACCCCTCTGCAGAGATACAGTCGGTGTATGAAATGTGTGTATAGAGATGAAAAAACAGGTAGTTACCTTGAATATGAAGGAGGCCCTGGGCTGTATGGTGCGCTAATAAAAAAAAAAAACAGAAAAAAGACAATAGTTCATTAAAAAAAAGAGATGAAAACATTTAAGATACAAAGTGTATCAATTTGCATATATATATATATATATATATATATATATTAACATAAAGATACACGGTAATAATCTACTCGAGTTTCACCATAAGGATCTTCAAGATTAAATCCACTGGATTAATCAAGATATTGATTAATGGCAGTCGATTACACGTATGTGTTTTTTTGCAATAAACGGTTGATCAACGTTTGATTTAACCCTGAAGATCCTTATGGTGAAACTCGAGTAGATTATTACCGTGTACCTTTATGTTAATAAATTTGCTCTACTAACTTTATATTAGTTATATTGCTGCCTTATCATTGTGAAACTTGAATCAACTAACCACTGTGACCATTTTCACTGGTAAGTCACTTTTTTCCACAAATACCATATATATATATATATATATATATATATATATGTGTGTGTGTGTGTTTAAATAATGTAAATAGAAACATATAACATGACACACACACACACACACCTGAACACCAATTCTTTTCTATTCTGTCAGATATGTTATCCTCACACACAAACACACACATACATCACACATACACACACATGCACACACACAGACACAGACACACACACAGACACAGATACATATATATATATATATATATATAAGAAGTAAATACACAAACGATGTGTTTAAGATATGGCTTTTTTTAGCAAACAATTTTTCGGAGAATATGTGCTTAATTGAAGTCATACCTAATTTTGAAAATTAATTAATTTATAATTAATTAATTAGGCGTGCCTACCTATTTAAATGTAAGGCTAAACAAATCGAGAAAAATCAATCTCTGTATGTACATTTTGGCCTATTAGGCATCATCAGCAGAGCTGTCGCTCAAGGCGGTCTTCCTATCTATAGCTCTGCTGATGAGGCCTAATAGGCCGAAATGTACATACAGAGATTGATTTTTCTCGATTTGTTTAGCCTTACATTTGAATAGGTATGCCCGCCTAATTAATTAATTATAAATTAATTAATTTTCAAAATTAGGTACGACTTCAATTAAGCACATATTCTCCCCAAAAATATATATATATATATATATAAACAGTAAGTAAAAGAAAATGAAAGCTTTTGTTTGAGAACGATTGCCGATATTCAAATGATTTTTGTTTTGGCATGGAATTTCTATGTCCTATTAATGTTGGATGGTGCAAGTTTGGATACACAGCAACAATATCAATGGGTGCTTTATTTTTTTCTATTTACCTCAGGAACAAGGGTGGATTGGGTCTGGTTGGCCTGTGGGGGAGAAAAAGATTTTATCACATTAGCTTGAAATAAAATCAATGTTTTCCTAGTTGATTGTATAATAGACGGAACAAATAATGGCTGGAAAATAATCATATATATTTACCTACCCCTCCTAGTGATACAGATAGCTATTTGATTTACTGCATCCTGGGACGCACATATTTGCTTTGAATGAGTCCCCGGGGAAAATTTATGGGTTCTAACTAAAGCTGTCTAACTCCTACCTTGTAACCTATCCAGTGTAATTCGTTTCTAAGAAACTATTGAAATGTATTTACAGTGAGCTTAAAATGAGGAGGGAAGAAAAAAGAAAAACACTGGGATGCAAAGGCTGGTAGTGTTACATCTACTACATGAATGGAAATTTCTGTCTGTCTGAGTGTATCTACACCAGTGATCCAATCGTGATGAAAGTTTACACACATGTTAAGCTAATATTAAGAAGCTGGACTGGCTAATTGGATTTCAGTAAACAAGGGTGGATTGGGTCTGGTTGGCCTGTGGGGGAGAAAAAGATTTTATTGCATTAGCTTGAAACAAAATCAATGTTTTCCTAGTTGATTGTATAATAGACTGAACAAATAATGGTTGGATGATAATCATATATATTTACCAACCCCCCCTAGTGATACAGAGAGCTATTTGATTTAGTGCGTCCTGGGACGCACATATTTGCTTTGAATGAGTCCCCGGGGAAAATTTATGGGTTTTAACTAAAGCTGTCTAGCTCCTACCTTGTAACCTATCCAGTGTAATTCGTTTCTAAGAAACTATTGAAATGTATTTACAGTGAGCTTGAAATGGGGAGGGAAGAAAAAAGAAAAACACTGGGATGCATGGAAACTATTGAAATGTATTTACACTGGGATGCAAAGGCTGAGTGTACCCAGTTTGTACCTACACCAGTGATCCAATCATGATGGAAGTTTGCACATATGTTAAACTAATATTCAGAAGCTGGACTGGCTAATTGCATTTCGGTAAACAAGGATGGTTTAGGTTGGGTAAGGCCTGTGGGTAGAAAAAGATTTTATCACATTAGCTTAAAATAAAATCAATGCTTTTCTCGTTGATTGTATAATAGACTGTACAAATAATAATTGGATGATATATATTCATATCATATATCATTTACCAACCCCTCCTAGTGATGCTGATAGCTATTTGATTTAGTGCATCCTGGGATGCATATATTTGCTTTAAATGAGTCCCCGGGAAATTTTATGGGTTCTAACTAAAGCCATCTAACTCCTACCTTCTAACCTATCCTGTGTAATTCGTTTCTAAGAAACTATTGAAATGTATTTACAGTGAGCTTGAAATGGGGAGGAAGAAAAAAGAAAAACACTGGGATGCATGGATACGATTATACTGTGTTAGGGACACAGGACTCATACCTATCAACATCTCTGCTTAAAATATAGATTTATCTTTTAACTTTTAAAATCCTAGACAACGCTGGGTAGCTCAGCTAGTTGTTAATAAAAACTATGTAACATAGTCACCAACAACTACTATGTCGGTAAAGGCTGTTGGTGTTACATCTACTACATAAATGGAAATTTCTGTCCATTTGAGTGTACCTACACCAGTGATCCAATCGTGATGAAAGTTTACACACATGTTAAGCTAATATTCAGAAGCTGGACTGGCTAATTGGATTTCAATAAAATAGGGTAGATTGGGTCTGGTAGGCCTCTAGAAGAAAAGATTTTATCAGATTTGCTTGAAATACCATTTGAAACAATCTCAAATCTCTCAATACTGATTGGCTGAATCACAATACTGATTGGTTGAATTTCATCTCACTCAATACAGATTGGCTGAATTTCAATCCCTCAACTGATTGGCAAAATCTCAAATCCCTCAATACTGATTGGCTGAATCTCAAATTATTCAATACTGATTGGTTGAATCTCAAATCCCTCAATACTGATTGATTGAATTTCAAATTAATCAATACTGATTGGTATTAGGGTTAGGGTTAGGGCAGGCTACTTTGGGAGTTTTCTGACATATTTATTTGTAAAATGCAATTCTAATGATATCATCTCTTGTGCGCTATTGTGCATTAGTACCACTTTTGGTAGTTTTTATTTTAATTGTGAGTCAACCGACAATGCCATTCACTGGGTGGTGAGACCAAATTCTTTCAATGAACGGGGATACAAAACAATTGACACATGATTTCCAAAGATACATTCACAAAACGAAGAGAAGACAATTACTTATCGTCTCTGTAGAAGTTATCCCCCAGATATCATAGAAACAATATGATACTCACCGTCGCGGTGGGATTCTAACTACCGTCGAGTTAGCAGACGAGAACAACAGGCAAGCTGTAACTTAAATACAGTCCTTGCATGCTGCTGGCATAATGCAAAGTGATGGCTGAAGAGTGGGTACTTATCCATGTCTTTACTCACCCTGAAAACCAACAGCCAATCAGAACCCAGGAAGTGAACTTGCCAGAATTCATAATGGAATAACCCAAAGCTCCATATAAATCACTCTAGAGTTAGTTTTGTAGTCAGCTTGTAATAGAGCTGAATACTTGACAAATCCAACAGTCTCCCTATTTTTTTATAGCCTCACCCCCCATTAGTCAAAGGAATACTCACCTTGGGCAATCCTGAATACCTGAGATGTCTTGAGAGTCGGATACATGAATATCACAGAGATCTGTAGAATCATTTCTCAACTGAAAAAGAAAAAAACAAGTCCAAGATTTATCTATCTATCTACACATATATAAAGGGCAGTTGTGTGCATGTATGTCCGGAGGAAAATATGAAGATATAACAGTTAATGACAAAGTAAATATATATACACATTCACTATCATCAGATTTTGGTTTTTGAACAAAAATAATGAAGATGTGATTTATATTCATGAAGATAATTAGAAAATAAAATTTAAATGATAACAGCATAGAATTTTTTGCATTTAGTATTTTAAATAGGTGACATTAATTTTTCTTTTCAGAATGTCTGGATCAAGGTTTTTTTTTTTACATAGGAATTTTAATGGGGCATCCTGTGAGGATCCAACTCATGATTCAACAATAATGGATCTATGAGACTACCTTTTTTCCCTCCCTCTTTACCCAGATGATGCTAGGTAGCCACTTCTAGTCTATATATAAAGGGCCGTTGGTATGTATGTATTTCCGGAGGAAACTATGAAAATAAAACAATTAATGACAAAGTAAATATATATAAACATTCACTATCATCATATCTTGGTTTTTGAGCAAAAATAATGAAGATTTGATTTATATTTGTGAAGATAATTAAAAAACAAAATTAAAATGATAACTGCATGGAATTTATTTAATGTTGTAAATAGTAGACATTAATTTTTCTTTTCAGAGTGGCTGGATCAGCACAAGGTCTTTTTTTTACGTGGGGATTTTAATGGGACATCCTGTGGGAAACCAACTAATGATTCAATAATAATGGATCTGTAAGACTAAATTTAAAAATCCCCCCTCCCTACCCAGATGATGCTGGGTAGCAGCTTCTAGTTGATAATAAACATAAGATAATTATTGTATTTATTCTATGTCGGCATTCAAGCTTGCCTACCCTAGAATTTTTTAACTCAGACTCCTTCAAATATAGATTACCCAATGACTGCACATGTTTTATATACATCGACGATATATTGATCTTCCTCCTCCAAGAAACAAAGACAGGACATCTTTTTCATTTACACCATCAATACAAGGTTGTTTTAACAGATGATTTTTAGATTTAAAATTTTTTTATAAAACTAACCCCTAACCCTAACCCTAACCCCTAACTCTAACCCCTAACAAACAACCGGATATTGACGGTCTAAATGAAAAAAATGTCCTTTCTTAATCGAGATCAAAAAAGGGGTGCCTAAAGGTAATATGGTCCAGAGAGTGTTTTAAAGTTGTGTAATAGATTGTGTGGACGCTTATAAGTTGATCACCCTGACTCAAACTGCCGCCATTTGGCTTCATGCCCAACTAAATTAAGCAGATGTCAGCAAACTAGTCNTACCTCCAAAGAAGAGGTTTTTTACTCAAGAGGTTTTGTGCTCAAAAAGTGATTTTTTGTACGTATGAACAGTGTTTTTGTATCTTCAACCATGATCTTTACTCAAAACAGTGTTTTTTAAAAAAAATTCAAACTGTTGTGTTTGTTACTCAAACAGTTAGTTTTTTGTACTTGACACGTGGTTTTTGTGCTCAAGATGTGATGATTTTTGTACTCAAACAATAGTTTTTGTACTCATACAGTGGTTTTTTGTGCTCCAGAAATGATTTTTTATATTGAACAGTGTTTTTGTGCTCAAACAATAGTTTTTGTTACTCATACAGTGGTTTTTGTGCTCAAGAAATGATTTTTGTACTTGAACAGTGGTTTTTTTGCTCAAGAAGTGATTTTTGTACTCAAACAATGGTTGTTGTTTTTTTTGTTACTCATACAGTAATTTTTACTCATACAGTGTTTTCTGTACTCAAAAAAATGATTTTTTTTACTCATAAATGATTTTTGTATCTGAACAGTTGTTTTATATCTCAAGCAGTATTTTTTTACTCATACAGTGGTTATTGGGCTCAAGAAATGATTTTTGTACTTGAACAGTGGTTTTGTGCTCAAGATGTGATTTTTGTACTCAAACAATGGTTGTTGTACTCAAAACAGTGTTTTTGTTACTCAAACAGTAATTTTGTACTCATACAGTGTTTTTGTACTAAAAAAAAATGATTTTTTTTTACTCATAAATGATTTTTGCATCTGAACAGTTGTTTTTATACTCAAGCAGTATTTTTTTTTTACTCATACAGTGGTTATTGGGCTCAAGAAATGATTTTTGTACTTGAACAGTGGTTTTTGTGCTCAAGATGTGGTTTTGTTACTCAAACAATGGTTGTTGTACTCAAAACAGTGTTTTTTGTACTCAAACAGTAATTGTGTACTCATACAGTGTTTTCTGTACTCAAAAAATGATTTTTTTTTTACTCAAATATTTTGTATCTGAACAGTTGTTTTTAACTCAAGCAGTATTTTTTTTTTACTCATACAGTGGTTATTGGCTCAAGAAATGATTTTTGTACTTGAACAGTTGGTTTTTGTGCTCAAGATGTGATTTTTGTACTCAAAACATGGTTGTTGTACTCAAAACAGTGTTTTTTGTACTCAAACAGTAATTTTGTACTCATACAGTGGTTTCTGTACTCAAAAAATGATTTTTTTTACTCATAAATGATTTTTGTATCTGAACAGTTGTTTTATACTCAAGCAGTATTTTTTTTACTCATACAGTGGTTATTGGGCTCAAGAAATGATTTTTGTACTTGAACAGTGGTTTTTGTGCTCAAGATGTGATTTTGTACTCAAACAATGGTTGTTGTACTCAAAACAGTGTTTTTTGTACTCAAACAGTAATTTTGTACTCATACAGTGGTTTCTGTACTCAAAAAATTGATTTTTTTACTCATAAATGATTTTGTATCTGAACAGTTGTTTTTATACTCAAGCAGTATTTTTTTTTACTCATACAGTGGTTATTGGGCTCAAGAAAATGATTTTTGTACTTGAACAGTGGTTTTTGTGCTCAAGAAGTGATTTTTGTATTGAAACAATGGTTGTTGTACTCAAACAGTGTTTTTTTTTGTACTCTATACAGTAATTTTGTACTCATACAGTGTTTCTGTACTCAAAAAAATGATTTTTTTTACTCATAAATGATTTTTGTATCTGAACAGTTGTTTTTATACTCAAGCAGTATTTTTTTTACTTATACAGTTTTTTTGCTCAAGAAATGATTTTTGTACTCAAACATTGATTTTAGTTCACAAGCAAGATAAGTAAGAAAAATGCAGCAATTTACAACATCTTAAAGTACATGTGAACCTGCTGACACAGAGGAAAAAAAACAAAAAACCCCAAAAAACCATCTGCAACGTGAATTGTTTAGCTATATTGTCTTGAGAAAAAGTAAGAGAATTTGAACATGAGATGGAAGTTGAAGTGAGAACGCCTTTTATCCTCTCAATGAAAGACGCTATTGGCTGAGCTGTTAGCTCTATAAAAGGAAACAATTCCTTAGCAAATATGAATTCATCATAAAGATTGAATAAGAAAACTAATTAAATTAAAACAATTTATTTAACATATCTTCCGCCAGCTCAAGGAATTCATCTACCTTCGCCAAACAATATCTAACAATATCTAATTGAATACATAGCATAGTGGATAAAGGAGTTGGGTTAAGACAGTTCTAAGTGACAGATATCTCTAGACTGCATGTTCAATCCTGGTCAGAGGCAGCAGTAACACGGAATAATAATTAACACAGCTTAACACCTATATGTCAGCTATTGTTAGCGGAGTGAGAACTGTCCAGTTGGACACATAGCATAGTGGATAAAGGAGTTAGGTTAAGACAGTTCTAAGTCTCAGTTATCTCTAGATTGCAGGTTCAATCCTGGTCAGGGGCAGCAGTAACATAGAATGATAATTAACACAGCTTAACACCTGTACCCCAACTATGGTTAGTGGAGTGAGAACAGTCCAGTTGGATACATAGCCTAGTGGATAAAGGAGTTAGGTCAAGACAGTTCTAAGTGACAGTTATCTCTAGATTGCAGGTTCAATTCTGGTCAAGGGCAGCAGTAACATAGAATAATAATTAACACAGCTTAACACCTCTACTCCAGCTATGGTTAGCAGAATGAGAACAGGATACTCCCGCAGACTGAATAAAGGTTTATGTTCAAAGTTTTGTGATAGCTCCCGATTTCGACAAGAAGGTTCCTTAGTCAGACAAGAAATACATGAAGAAGGCCGGAGGGCATATCGGCCAAAATATTTTACAGATAACAATGAAGACGAGGACAATAGTCAGAATAATATTTATTTACTCCATACTAAGAAACGATACTCAACCAACTATCTTTCTTCTACAACCTGACGATGGTCAAAGAATTTACCGTAACTGAAAATAGAAAAAAAAAGAAAGAAAAAAAGAAGACTCACCCCAAATATTGGCCTTGTGTAAAGTTCTCTGACATATCTTCGTAGCAATGACCGTTGCCGGGCAAACTGTGACCTTTGGGGGCAAAGATGGCTAAGGGCACCTCGTGCTATGACCAAGATGCCTGCCCCTATAAGGACAGGCCCAGCATATCGATTAATTTGTTCCTCCTTGTAGTCCTCTAGATTTTGAAAGGTCAGTGACGTAATAATGACCCCAACGACAAGCAGCATCAGGCCGGATATGATGTAGCAGAGGGCATTTTCCAGTAAGTAGGTGCATGGATTGCCTACTGGTGGGTAAATACTACCGTCCATCGGCTGGTGCCATGCAAATACATTGGTAGCTTGCATTTTTTGATGAACCACAAATCAATGGAAAATGGCGAGATGATGGGACACCTGTCAAAAAAAAAAAAATAATTAAACAACCAAATAAAGATATAGGAATAACAAATTGATAATAAAAACAGTAAAATATGTTTAACATATAACAATATTTGTTTTATTTCATTCTTTCTCTAATTTCTTTTCCTTCTCTATTTTGTCTTCTTTTTTATCATTTATTTTTCTTTCCTTTTTTTTTCTTTCTTTCTTTCATTCTTTTCTTTTTACTTTTACTTTCTTCTGCTTTTTCTTTTTGCTTTCTTTCTTTTCTTCACTTTATATTGTTATATCCCAAGATATAGGAATAACAAATTGATAATAAAAACAGTAAAATATGTTTAACATATAACAATATTTGTTTTATCTATTCTTACTGACAGGGAATACAGTGGGATGGTTTTGGATAGAATTCAACTGTATGTTGTCATGTATGTGTTCACACATAGTGCCAGTGGCCTTGTCTGCTGACTCTCTGCTTGCCAGTTTTTATTTAACAAAAGGTAGAAAATGTTTCTACCCTAAAATGACTTAACTAGCCCAACAATGCTAACACACATGGTCACTAGTTCAACCGTGCTGATGCACATCTGTACAGTCCAAAGTAACATGGCAGAACTCCCATATCCGGGTTCCCATCAGTCCCTTACTGATCAAAAGGGAGCAACTCTATTTTGGTTTGGTCCACCTAACATAAACAAATAAAGAATAAATAAATAGATAAACATTGATATTAAATATCACACCCCCCTCCTTCAGTCGGTAGAGCATTCGGCTAGAAACCTCAAGGTTCCTAGTTCGATACCGGCCCTTGCCAACTCAGCATCTCTCCCTCTCTCTCTCTCTCTCTCTCTCTGATGACTTATTAGAACCTGTAATAGTTCATAAGCTGTTGATTCTTGTTAGACCAGGTTTATAAATAAACATTAGTATTAAATATCACCCCCCTTCAATTATAAACTTATCAAGTCCAACCTCTCTGAATTTTTGAGATGAGGCTTGATAATTAGTATTATTTGTATTATTTGGACTATTGTCCTCATCTTTATTGTTATCTACACTATTTCTCTGAATTTTTGAGATGAGGCTTGATAATTAGTATTATTTGTATTATTCAGACTATTGTCCTCATCTTTATTGTTATCTACACTATTTCTCTGAGTTTTGTAGATGAGGCTTGATAATTAGTATTATTTGTATTATTCGGACTATTGTCCTCATCTTTATTGTTATCTACACTATTTCTCTGAGTTTTGTAGATGAGGCTTGATAATTAGTATTATTTGTATTATTCAGACTATTGTCCTCATCTTTATTGTTATCTACACTATTTCTCTGAATTTTGTAGATGAGGCTTCTTCAGGTATTTCTTGTCGGACTCAGGAACCATCTTGGACTTGGGAACCATCTCAGACACTGGAACCTTCTTTTCGAACTCGGGAAACTTCTTGCCGTAATCAGGAGCCATCATGGAACTTTGAACCTAACCCTTTATTCAGTCCACGGGGGTATCCTGTTCTCATTCCGCTAACCATAGCTGGGTACAGGTGTTAAGCTTTGTTAATTATTATTTTATGTTACTGCTGCCTCTGACCAAGATTGAACCTACAGTCTAGAGATAACTGTCACTTAGAACTGTCTTAACCTAACTCCTTTATCCACTAGGCTATGCTAGTGTTCCAAGTCCGAGATGGTTCCAGAGTCCGATGAGAAATACGTGAAGAAGGCCGGAG